>SJYO01015393.1:2706478-2807511 GCA_006410555.1 Capra ibex | reverse complement strand
CTTTAATTTTCTGCGAATGAGGAACCTTCTTTTCAATACTGGTTGGATCTATCATATAAGTTTTGTCTCTGTAATGAAACGGCTGATTCCAGGTAGATCAGTTTCGATACCAAAAAGGACACCAGTACATACCTACACTCTCAACCTGACACTTCTTCCGACTCGCGGTTTCTTAACTACGCGAAAACTTGACACCACAACCTCTTCTGAGAACTCTCAGGGAACCTGACGTTCCTCTAGGTTAGTCAGGTAAGACTTCTAGTTGGGACCCTAAAGAAATCTTCCTTACTACGATTTCGACTTTGAGGTCCTGAAACCGGTCGAGTACGCTTCTCAACTGAGTAACCTTTTCTGAGACTACGACCCTCCCTAACCCCCGTCCTCCTCTTCCCCTACTGTCTCCTACTCTACCGACCTACCGTAGTGACTGAGCTACCTGCACTCAGACTCACTTGAGGCCCTCTACCACTACCTGTCCCTCCGGACCGCATGACGCTAAGTACCCCAACGTTTCTCAGTCTGTGCTTACTCGCTGACTTGACTTGACTTGACTTCCCTGAAAGGATGACAAGAGACATCACTGATATATGGTCAAATGTGAGGGTGGTCCTCACATCCTCCCAAAGGAAAAGAGGTGTGGGAGAGGTCCTAAACAATAAACATCTGTAAAATTACTATCAGTAAGACTGACCACACTCCAAAATGGAATCAAAACTAACCGTAGAGAGATTATTAATGACTGTAACTCGTAGAAAAGTGTACGGATAACCGGTAGACATACGGAAGGAACCTCTTTACAACTAAATCCGGAAAACGGGTAAAAAACTAACCGAACAAAGTAATAACTCAACATACTCGACAAACATATAAAACCTTTATTCGGAAACCAACATAGTCAACGTTTACAAAATAAGTCAAAACATACAACAGAAAACAAAACAAAGACCAAAGGAAACGACATTTTTTCGAACGTTCAAATTAATACAGGTTAAACAAATCAAAACGAAAATAAAGACAACGAAATCCTCTGATTGGATTCCTTTACAACGATGATAAATACAGTCTCTTAGAAAACGGACAAAAGGGAAGATCCTCAAATTACTACAGTACAGAAAATAAATACAAAAATTAGGTAGAACTCGAATAAAAAACATACCACACTCTCTCATAAGATTGAAGTAACTAAATGTACACTGACACTCCGAAACGGTTGTACTGAACAACTTCTTTGAAAAAAGATAACATATAGGAACAGATGAAACAGTTTCTAATTAACTGACATCCACACACCCAAATAAAGACCCGAGAAATAAGACAAGGTGACTAGGTACACAGACAAAAACACGGTTACGGTGCGACAAAACTAATCCTAATAGAAACATCATAACAGACTTCAGACCCTCCCAATACGGAGGTCAAAACAGGAAGAGAAATCCTAACGAAACCATTAAGACCTAGAAAATACCGGGTGTATTTAAAATTCTAATAAACAAGATCAGTACCTATCAAGTCTAGATGTAATTTAGACATCTAACGAAACCCATCATACATAAGTCAAGTCAAGTCAAGTCAGAGAGTCAGTACAGACTGAGAAACGCTGGGACACCTGACGTCACGCAGTCCGGAGGGACAGGTAGTGGTTGAGGGCCTCGAACGAGTTTGAGTACAGGTAACTCAGTCACTACGGTAGGTTGGTAGAGTAGGAGACAATAGGGGAAGAGGAGGACGGGAGACAGAAAGGGTCGTAGTCCTAGAAAAGGTTACTCAGTCAAGGAGTGTAGTCACTGGTTTCATAACCTAGAAGTCGAAGTCGTAGTCAGGAAGGTTACTTATAAGTCCTGACTAAAAGAAATCCTGACTGACGAAACTAGAGAAACGCCAGGTTACCTGAGAGTTCTCAGAAAAGGTTGTGGTGTCAAGTTTTCGTAGTTAAGAAGCCGAGTGTCGAAAGAAGGATCAGGTTGAGAGTGTAGGTATGTACTGATGTACTGTGTCAGTTTCCGAAACCATATCAGTTCTTTCGTCTTCATCTACAAAAAGACCTTGAGAGAACGAAAAAGATACTAGGTTGCCTACGACCGTTAAAATAGAGACCAAGGAATCGGAGAAGATTTAGGTCGAACTTGTAGACCTTCAAGTGCCAAGTCCATGACAACTTCCGACCGGGGTAAAAAGAGGAGACTGTTAAAAAAAACGAAACTTCAACCGAAACAAACTTTATGTCAATGAGGTCGAAAGAAAACTAATGACATTGTACTTTACAGAAAGAGGTAGAGAAATGAACATTAGGTAGACACAGAAATATACATTCCACCCGAAGAACATCTATACATTAACCCAAAACGAAAAATAAATAAAACAAATAAACCGACGGGGTCATCAACGTCGAACACCCTAGATCAAGGGACTAGTCCCTAACTTGGGTCCGGGGGACAAACCCTCGTGTCTCAGAATCGGTGACCTGCAGATCCGTTCAGGGCCCGGAACAAAAAATTAGGTAAGACTGTTAGACAGAAAGGTAAAAAAAAGGAAAAAAAACCTTTTGTAAATTCATATAAATTTATCAATGAGTCTATTATTCACGTATCTTGATATTGTTCTTTTAGTATAGAAATTTCTTTGTTAAATACTTCACTTGACCGTGTCACTTGGTCATGTATATTTCAGGAGACAATATGTCTAAAGGAAACCACCTTGAAATATTCTTGTTTCTCCTACCCTACCCGAAAAATGAACCCCGGCCCCCCGCCCCCTCCACCCCAACCCCCCACCCCCTACCCGAAAATTTCGTGTGTCTAAAAATAGTTCGGTCCGTAACATTGTCTTAAGTGACTCTACTCGATTATCCGTGTACGAGGGAAGTCCTTTCCTCAAGTTCTGTCTTGATGGGACTAAGACGACGACGACGATTCAGCGAAGTCAACACAGACTGAGACACACTGGGGTATCTACCGTCGGGTGGTCCGAGGCGACAGGGACCCTAAGAGGTCCGTTCTTGTGACCTCACCCAACGGTAAGTTAAAAAAAAATAAATCCAGTAAGTGCAAATTTCACTAATAACTATTTTAACCTACTAATAGATTGTATAAACAATGGGAAAAGGTAAAACAACGGGAACAAGTAACAAAGGTAAAAACAGAAGATGAGAAAAAGACGGAGAATGCCAAAATTGACTTGTAAAACTTACGAAACGAAAGAATGGTATAGTCAATATGAAGACAAAAGTGAAATCATCAATAGGATTCTAAATATTTTATGTAAATGTTAAATAGGTTCAGATAACAGTTTGTGACATGACGAAGTACTCATCATGTTCTCGGAATATTATCTCACAAGGGTTAGAGGCGGAGGGTAGGAAGTGTTGTAACGAAAGTAAACAAAGTGAATAAGTATTCCATAGTATTAGTAATTGTCACGCCAATAATAAAACCTGTTTGACAATAAGTAATTTCTTATTTTAAACATAAAACTAACCTTAGTGTGACTTAGACGTCTAGTAAAATTTTAGGAATGTTATAACCCAGAAGAGTAAATACTTGTACAATGTATAAATATAGACCCACAAGAAAGTTTTCTATAGACTTACAGAAACTTTTAAAAAAAGTTTGAAATATTTCAAGGATATACAGAAAGTAATTTAAATAAGGTCCCTAATATATTAACAACTGAGAACAATGCACTCCGTACGTCAATGTACTTCGTCACAGTAAAAAATAAACAAGTAAATAAAGAGGAATTCGGTCAAACTCGATAAAGGGACGTTGATTTCCTCAGAACTGATTATGTCCATCTTACAGTCCTGAACTACTACCTCGTGAGTTCTGTGTAGTAGAACTTAGAACTTCACCCTCTGAATATATGGGACGATTCACTTAACCTGTTCCCCCGTCAAAACTTTTTAATTTTCGTACTTTGACTCCCTGAGGGGACCAACAGGTCACCAATCCTGAGGTGAGAGGGGTACGTCCTCCGGGCCCAAACTAGGGACCAACCCCTTGATCTAGGGTACGCGCTATCGATTCTCAACGGCACGGTGTCGATCCTCGCGTGTGCACGACGTTACTTCCGACTTCCAGGACGCACGACGTTGGTTCTGGGTCACGTCGGCTTGTCATTGATTTATCGAAATTTTCCGTCTTCGTCCTTTAGACTAAACGTCGAATTTTTCTACTGAACTCCGTTCATACTACAACAACAAGTCAGCGATTCAGTACAGACCAAGAAACGTTGGGGTACCTGACGTCGTGTGGTCCGAAGGAACAGGAAGTGACAGAGGGTCTCAAACGAGTCTAAACAGGAAACTCAACTACTACGATAGATTGGTAGAGTAGGAGACGACGGGGAGAAGAGGAAAACGGAAGATAGAAAGGGTCGTAGTCCCAGAAAAGGTTACTTAACCGAGAAACGTAGTCCACCGGTTTCATAACCTCGAAGTGAACTCCGGTCACAATAGTCCTAGGATAAGATTCAAGTCCCTTGTACACTACCCGAATAATTTCTATCACCGTCACGTCTACCTCTCCTCAATCACCGAGATTCTCAATAACCATGTCTTACCCGCACTGAATCACTGTCTAATCTTCAGATAATACTATCTACACCCATCAATTTCTACTAAAGGTCTAAAACCGACTTTACTCATCGTCTATCACCATATCATCTCGTCCCTCGATACTTCTTCCTACTACTCAAGACAAACCGTACACTCGAAGTCTGCTATACTTCACCTACTCAAACCTCGAAACATGTATATCTATATATATATCGATTTCTAGACAAACTCACATTTACTTTAGTGACTCTTCTTCCATATCTTCTCCTTTTGGAATTTTTATTAACCGACACCTTAGCCTAAAACGACCTTAGTAGTCACTACGTCCGATTCTTTGTTAGTACTTTCTGCATCCTCTTTTGAGTCCCTTCTTACCACAGTGTCTTCAGTCCCTTCTTTCTTAAAGTTTCCTCACTAGTTTTAGAGTTTTATGTTCCTTTCCCGTTCACTATAAAATTAATGACTCTATACAACTGAAACGTTGAATATCCAATAGCAAGTGGAGTCACTCTCGTCGGAAGTACTCCCGACTTACTCTTCACCTCTTTACCTCTATTTAAGAACATCAACAACGTACGTTGAACTGACTCTTTTTCGTCCTACCTCTCAAAAATTAAACAAATTTTTATTCCCTCTAACATGTACACACACACGACTTTCTTACCTTGGTAGACATTCCTTCTCAAACTTTTCACCCTCCTGTACCTAAGCTCGGGTCTGTATTAACTCATGGGTCGAAAGCCACACACAGACTCACACCTCAAGTTCTCGTCCTTCTACAGACCATGTCACACTCCGACGCTGACCACCAGACTGTGTCCTATCCGATCCTACTTGATCCACTCGGACCTAGGTATCCGGGACACGTGTTTCGGACTGAGTCGCAACGATCCATTGGTACTTGCTTAGTGAATTGGACAGATACAGACAAAGGAATAGACAGTCCACTCCTATTATAACTAGAGGGAGTGACCAAACCTACTCCTAATTGTAGACTTGTTCACGAATATGGTCGGGGACTGTGTCGTTCGTGTATTTTTACTGTCTTCGTGAAAACGAGGGGACCTACCTAAAGGTGTTTACAAAAGTGAGTCTAAAGATTGAATACAAGTCAAGTCAAGTCAGCGAGTCAGTTCAGACTGAGAAACGCTGGGGTACTTAGCGTCGTGCGGTCCGGAGGGACAGGTAGTGGTTGAGGTCAAGTGAGTCTGAGTGCAGGTAGCTCAGTCACTACGGTAGGTCGGTAGAGTAGGAGCCAGTAGGGGAAGAGGAGGACGGGGGTTAGGGAGGGTCGTAGTCTCAGAAAAGGTTACTCAGTTGAGAAGCGTACTTCACCGGTTTCAGGACCTCAAAGTCGAAATCGTAGTCAGGAAGGTCTCTTTAGGGTCCCGACTAGAGGAAATTCAGGTCCATTTGTAGACGTATCAAAAGAGACTTATAAAAGAAGAATTTATTCATAGAAGAGCAAATATTATTTATTAATAGACATAAAGGGATTGTGCAAGAGAATTTGGGTCGTCGTGTAGTCGTGTCGTGTCTACGGGCAAAGGTACAGACGAACGGTCGACCAGACAGGTGTGTGTGTATATGTGTGGGGAAAAGACGCACCTGTGTGTGTGTTTGGGGAAAGGACTCACCCAAGGTTTTGCAGGGAAGGATTAAACGATACTTCACTCGGTATTTCTTAAATAATTGTTACTTCTTTTTAGTATCGATTCGTAGTCTAAAGGTCTCCTTTATTCTAAATTTTATTTTAGATCTTTCACCAATAAAACCCTTCGTCCTCTCACCTTGACCCTTCACCCCCTGTATATATTACAAAGTAGAGAATTTTTCTTGTATTTAAATTTCGTCTACGTTGATACCTCTACACTATTTGGACTCACCATACCAATATGACACAAATAATACAATAAGGGATGTTGAAAGACAAACTGTGCAAACTTTATTGATTTATTTTCAAGAATGACACCATCCCTTCTGGGTTGTACCTACACCAATCTTATGTCATTAATGACACTTTTATTAGTTCCAAGTATCTGCAAAAGTTTTTAGAATGACTTTTTGCGTACTTTGTGTGTGTGTGCATGTGTGTGTCCCGACGAAGTCTTTCCTAAAATTTTAACACTTCTAAATATATATCAATTCACACTTGTCACAACTTTTTTTAGTTATGCATTTACAAAGTGACTTCAATTATACATAAATATAAGATATAATTACTATGTTTCCTGTGTCTAAAAGTTTGAAAGTTTCAAATAAATATTTCCTTTTTGTTACTAGAATTCTGTTTCTGTTAAGGAGGAAGAAAAGAATCATCCTCTTTTTCATGTACTTTATGTTAAAAGTGTCGGACATGACTAACTAGAATACACTATAACTGTATTTGATATTTTTAGATTTGAAATCTCGCGATCGTTACAACGGTGATCCTTACAAGTAGATGTCACTATATTTAAGTTAAGTTAGATGTAGTATATTAGGAAAAAAGTGGAAACGGGTCATAGAGAGTCGAAAGGAGTGGGGAACGACACAGGGAGGAGCGATCACGATACCTCGTTGGTCCGAGGGTTCAGGAGATGATAGGATAGGGATGTGATTAGGTGACTTTCACTTTCACTTCAACGAGTCAGTACAGGCTGAGCAACGCTGGGGTACCTGACATTGAATAGTCCGAGGAGACAGGTACCCTAAAAGGTCCGTTATCGTGACCTCACCTGACGGTAAAGGAAGAGGTCGTCTAGAAGGCCTGGGTCCCTAGCTTGGGTCCAGATGGGCGTAACATCTGTCTGCGAAATGGCAGACTCGGTGGTCCCTTCAGGTGACTCCATATAGAGTTTTGTGGTCGAAAGATTCTTCATTCCCTGTGGACCGTGTGACGGAGTTGAGGACGGGTTCTCTCCGGCTCGACTTACAGGAGAGTCGGAGGTAAGTGAGGAAGTGAATGTAAGGGTGACCCCTCCGAAACGTAGGAATCCTCTGAGTCTCCTCTCGTGCCCGGCTGAGAAACAAGGGTTTCTATTGATCTCGGCCCTTTAGTCAGGTCCGTAAAGGGGCGGGGGACCACCACATCTCTCTTGTGTTCGTCCGGTCTCCTCGGACCGGGACTCGTCCCATCCTGTCCATTTCCCGCTACTCCTCGTCGTCGTCACTGAGACCCGTGACCTTGACTCACCCGTCAAGGTGTCCATGAGGGAGATAGGATAGTCGTCAAGTCCCAGACTACTACTGGAAGTCCATTTACGAGAGTACTAGTCCTCCGGGTCTCTACGTGACCCCCTCCCACCCCTGCTACTGGAAGGACATTTACGAGAGTACTAGCCCCTCTGGTCCCTACGTGACCACCTCCGACCCCTACTACTGGAAGTCCATTTACGAGAGTACTAGCCACCGCCACCGCCCTCCCCCCGTCTCTATGTAACCACCTCCCACCCCTAGTCGTGTTGTGACTAAAAATTAAACATTTTTTTTTTTACTGTAATTTCTTTTACAAATGTTGTCCTTATTCTTTAGTATCTTAGAATGACGAAATCATGTCGATAAAAGTACCGGAGAAGGAAGTAACTGAACTCTGGATTTTAAATCACAGACTAGAAAAATAATTTATAATATGGTTTGTTATCGTTATAAGGTTAATACTAGTTCTTCCCCGTGAACTTCATATCGTCGTAAAGATGTCCCAGGAACGGACCCTTGAGGGGTTTACAAAGAGGCCCATTCTCTCTCATTCCCGCGAGGAAAATCATCCGTGTCTATCACCTCGGAATTGAACAAAGAGAGGTCCGGTCTCGGGACTCGAGTCGAAGGGGATCTCCTAAGAAGTCCATCTTCCACGCGTTGGACAGGGATATCATTATCAGGTTCTTCCGGACTAACCACGTGTAAGTCAGTCCAGGGGTTTCCGTGTACTAGCTCCCTCACGTCCTACGATAAATTCCTGGTTTAAAATGATTCTACGGAAAAGTCGGGACGGAAGGGGTTGAAAGACATAGGTGATCTAACCTTTGAAAGACTTTCTTTACAGACACGGAGAGGTAACAGGAAGGTCGGGTCCTGGTCCACTTTATTGAATTTTTGCCAGTATCTTTGGGTGTGGACTTTCTCGACGACACGTGACGCCCGGGCCTGAGACCCGACGTGACAGTGAAGACTTGTACTGTGGTAATCCCCCGTCCGACCCAGGTACTACTCGGTAAAGAAGGATACCGTCGGACCAGTGTCCACGTCTGAGAAGGTCTCGGTGTATGGGTGGAGAACCAGGAGGTCCCCGAAAGGAGTGTAACAGAGTCGACACGGTCGTCAAGCGACTGTTCTACGATGACCTGACTTTTACCCACCCTCCTCCCCATCTCCAACGACCGTAAAGCCCCTCACCTGGTGCCGGAGACCCCTGATTCAGAAAGTTTAAATTGGTGGATGGTATCACGGTTCTAGTATCAGACACAAGTTATAAATTATTACCAACGTACTTTACCTTCATTGTTCTTTGGATTTCGTCTTCTTTTCGAGATCCCCTCCCTTCAATCACTCACACGTTCCCCCTCCTCGACAAGACACCGGTCCAACCCCGACCCCGGGGACGGCGAAGGGCCCTGAGGAAACCAGGGGACACGACAGCACAAGGTGCGTGTCTTCGGAGTCCCCAGGTCCACTACTCAGATTCCTACCCCACACACAGACCTGAGACCACTCGATCCTCTCCGTAGTTTTGAGTCCGTCCCATCGTGCCGTGTCTCCTATGTTCAAAGCAAGGGTCGGAAGTTGAACATTCTAGGGAGGTCCCCGTTCTATGACTCGGGTCCGACCGACCCGGGGTGACTCGGATAGTGGGAATCCTCGTCTTCCGGTCACGACCGTCAAGGGGAAGGGATCCCGGTGAGTGTAAACAAAGGTGTGTCCATTAGGTACAAACAATGTCTTTTTACGGTGTAGTGAGAAATAACCTGCGGTGGCGGTCGTGGTCGGGGGAACAGAGATCCGTGTCCCCGTGCACCGGTTCCCCGAGGTAGGGGGCCCGCCCCACGTCACCTTCGGACCGGGGCGAAGGTGAGAGGATCCCGGTCCTGGGAGGAACCACGGCCCCCGATGAACGAGTCCAAACAAGTTTGAGGTACAGTGTCATCGGATGCGACTCCCCGACCCGGACCTGTGGTGCGGACGTTCTCCTGCATTTCTTTGTCTATGGTACTCAGGAGCTTCCGTCAATTCAAAATCCGAGGTCGTTGTAGAAGAGGTGGTGTTGGCTGTCAGAGGGGAAGGGGGGAAGTCACCTAAAGTGCGACCAGAGTGAAGGTCTCTAAGAACGACCCCACCCCGACACACAACGGTACACCTAGCCCATGGGGTCACTAGGACTATGTCCCTGTGGAGCCTTGGAACTTCTTATGGAGGGACGAAGACACGGGGTCGGGGTTTAGTGAGTCAGAGAACTCTTTTTACCACCTGCGGATGTTACACGGGTCACGAGAACCGGGTGACTCGGGGGCAATTACCGAGATTTTGTGACATTTACAGTCCCCGTCCCCCGTGCCTCCGTGACAGGTCGGGTGGGTGTCCCACACCCGTACTTTAGAGTCGGAGTGGTCAAGGTCCTGGACTGGTCAGAGAAATCCCGTGGAACTCTGTACGGAGGAAATAATAGGTTTATTTAATAGACGAGTCTTTACCATTCCTTGAGCGAGTTTCAGTGGGTCATTTAATCTGTCATCTCCGAATCTGGGGTGTACGGACCGAGAGTCGGACCCTGAGACGAGAGATGCTCCGACAAAGGGGTCCCAGAGTTTTGGTTCAGTTACTTACTTGGTCCCTTGACTAGGAGCATGAGTCCGGGTAGGGTTGACCCCGTGCCCACAGCACTCTTGGGTATTTGCGTACCGGCACCTATTGTCGTGTCTGTCACTCCCATCAAGTTAACGACCAACACTCGTTGAAACCCGTTCAATGACTCGACGAGACACGGAGTCGACGGACGGAGACGTTACCCGTATCTTTGAGATAGGGGACTATCCCGACACCGCTTCTGACTTAGTTCGTCACGGTCGTCTCCCGACTGTCCCGGACAGTGGGAGTTGTGCGAAGGCGTGTACAATCGATGCTAGTCACAAGAAAAGGGCAGTCCTTCCCTAGGAGTCGGGGGCTAGAATGGTACCAGACGAATGGAGTCGTCGAGTGTCGCCTTCACACGGTCTGCAAATTTCCGTTTCAGGTCCAACCTGTGGTAGAATAACGAGGTGTCGGAGAGCCGTTGTCGGGGACGAGATCCGGACGCCTTTCCTCTCTCCGTGGGCCAAACCCGAGACCCAAGGGACGTTCCCACGACCTGTGGGTATCGGAGAACAAATCCGTGGGGCCTGATCGAATCCCGGCTCCCTACACTGGCTGTGAAATTAGTCTCACTGTCGAGTGATCTCCCGAGGGGTCCTGACGGGCCCGGGACGAAGTAGAAGTCATTTTACCCCTAGCACTAAGGAGGAGGAGAGGGTTTCTGTATCCCTGGTCTCAGGCAGACTTTCCGTAGCACTTGTCAATAACTACCGCCACCGCCGTCGACAAGAGTTTTACATTTGAGATGTGTCGGGGGATTCGAACGACTCCCCATCGTCGTGAGACTCCTCTGTCGTCTCTCCTCAGAATCATGTCTCTGACACGTAGAGTCCCGACCTAGGACTCGGTAGGGGTTTTGTTTTAAGAAAGTTGCACGAGAGGTCCGGAGGAGTAGGGACACACACTTCACCCCTGTTGTTAGAGGTACAACAGCAAATCAACAGTACAGGCTCAGTACAGATTGAGAAGACACTGGGGTCCCTGACATGGAAAAGTCCGGGGAGACAGGTACCCTAAAGGGTGCGTTCTTATGACCTCACCCAACGGTAAAGGAAGAGGTCCCCTAGAAGGATTGGGTCCCTAGCTTGGTTCCAAAGGACGTAACGTCCGTCTAAGAAATGGTGACTCGGTGGTCCCTTCGGGTTGTCAGAGGTACCCTGTGTGGATTACCCGACTTCCTCGTTTGTGTCTTCAGTCCGTCCTCTCCTGACAAGGCATGTTTGTCTTCGTCGTCACGCTCCGGGGAAGAGAGGGTCCGGGCTCTCCTACCGCGAGCCGACCACCACCGACCTGCCCTGACGCGGACCCTCTCTCTTGGGTACGGGCGTTCGGGTCGGGAGGTATAGGGGTCTTTCGGGAATGGTCTCGGACCCCTGGTCCAAACACGACAGGTGTATGAGAGGGGTGTATGTCCGGAGAGGCGGTTAGTGGTCCCGGAAGACGAGTCCCGATGGACTCCCTTTTGTTCGTTACTGTCCGGAGTTGGTGGAAGGGTTGCACCAGGAGAGGAGTCCGGTAAAGTAGACGGCTAGACTTTGCAGGTTGGGTCCGAGAGGAAGAGAGGGAGTCGACGAGACCGTCGTTCCTCTCGAGGGACAAATGGAAGTTTACGGTCCCCGAGGTGGTCCATCTAGAGGAAGGTCAGTCCCGGTATTCAATATACCAAGTCCATGGTCCCCCGTCTCTCGTCCCGGGCTTTCGGTCGCGACCACTGGTCACGGTAGAGGAAGTGTATAAAATGACCATAGAGAAGAGCGGTATGGACCTACTAACACAGACCGGCTTGGACAGTGTTTTCCAGTTTACCGTGTCTCCAAGGGTCCTGTGTCAGAGTACGTTCGTCGGGTCCGGTCCCCCCACACTCGGGGGAGACGAGGGGTCGTCGTTTCGTAAAGAGACACTGGGGATCGGTGACTTGAAGATCGGGTCACGTCTCCGGTTCCGGGGGTTTCCGGGATCCTCTCGAGACACGACGGGGGAGGGGATTGGGGAGACGTCAGGACAGATGTGACTCTATCATTGAGGTCATCCCTTGATTGTCTCCGTTCGTCACCCCGGATCTTTTGAGTAGTCCCCGACAGTACAGGTTCGTAGAGGTCTACACAGACTTCTACCCTACTCCAAGGACGTCTCGGGGACTACACCGTCCTTCGACCCTAGAATGATCAGTTACTACTTCCTCTTCTGTCGGGACGGGGGTCCGGACCTTCTAGGATCAGATCCTGTGTCCTTACTTTTGGGTTGGGTAGTACGGTCAAAGTCCTTAGGGTTCATTGGGTCGTCGTGTTCATTGAGGTAGTCAAGTGTCACTCCCTTCTGTTTACCTCCGAGACTGTGCGTGTGAGCCCCGAGTCTCGAGACATAGGTACGTCTTCGTCCCTTTCCTACCCTCTCGTCTGCCTCCGGGACTCCCCTCGTGGAGAAGAGACGAGGTCCGAGTGGAAATGAAATAATAGTTTGTGGAGGACGGTGTGGTGCATCGGGAACGGTATCCGTCTCTGTTACAGGTCATCGGATCTCTCATGTCTCTCACAAACGAGTCAAGGCTCTCCGAGACTCGATGACCACAGTCACGGGACCCCCGTTTCGGACCGATCCCCGGGTAAGGACAGACTGGTCAACCCTTGGCTGGTGAGGTTGGTCTTTCCTGTCCTGTCTCCTGGGGAAGTCCCCGGGTCTTTCACCGGGTCGTCCCGGACCGGGACAATACCTTTCCCTCCTGAGACTTCCGCCCACTGGCGGGTGAGGGCGACACAGGAGTGCAGACCTACATCTTCCTGAGGTCGAAGAACTTCAGTAGCGGTTTCGGAAAGAAGAAGTATTTCCGGACCTATAGACCCAACCTGAAGGACTTAGGGTTCTCTTTTACTTCCAATGAAGAAAACTGTAGGAGTTTCGGGTTTCGAACACCTAAACAGTGGACCGGAGGGTGTTGAAAAAAAAAAGGTAGACTTTTTGGTTAGTTGACTCCTAGAGTTCTCCGGTGTTGAAACCCTTCATACCGACTTTTTCGATTCACTTCCCCCTGGTGACTATATCCTGGACTTCTCGAAGTTCAAGTGAAGGATTCTCTTGTGTAGAGTCAGAGAGACCCGACACTGTACTCCGAGACGCCAGAACTGCTCCCGTGTGACCTAAGACCAAAGGCAGAGAATGGAGGGTGTGGGACCCGTATAGGACGAAAAAGGAATTACAAGTAAGAAATAAGGTTCACATATGTCCGTAACGACAGACAGTGGGTACCGTCGAGGGAACGGCGTGTTACAAATGTAAAATAAAAAAGAGAGAGGAGATGGGAAAGGGGTCGAGGTCAAGGGTGAAGAGGTTCTTCGGAGAGTCGGAGAAAACTCGATTCATTTAGACTCCCGACCTTGGAATATTAAATTATGATTGGTCTGTGACAGTATATAATCGGTGTTTAAGTACACAGGACGGAGAAGTTGGTCTGATAAAATTTGACAGTTTTCGTCCCTGATAAAAAGAGATGGGACTAAAAAGGTTCTGTTAAGACACGGACCTCCACCAAGAAGACAGTTATGGAGCTCTGATACTGTTCTAGAGCCTGAACGGTTCTGGTCCGCCCCGAGAGCCAGCCACCTCTCTCCTTTCCGGACTCGGTAGACCCACCCATCGACTCCTCGTGGGCTCTGTCCCGAAGAAGTCCGACTGGAGAGGAGACTCACCCGGCAGATAGTCCGGTCCTACCCCCCCAGTGTCCCGAGTATGGTCGTACACTTTAGGTGGAGTAGAGGAGGGTCCACGTCTATTTTCAGACCCTTTTGTCATGACTAGAGGTTCTTCTTACACGAGTACTTGAGCATCCATAACAACTCTCGGCCTAAGTGACCGGGTTTCCACGGTCTCCCCACTCTGGGTCTCATCGTTCCTCAATCATTAGGTCCCTGTGGATTCCGTTCTCTCTTAGACTGTGATCCCAGTGTTTATGTGTTTGGGGTGCATATCAGTGTATGTGCCACTGTTAGTACAAGTATCTGTAAGGGAGTCCGTCCTTGTGAGTCCGTTAGTGTCTGTGCTCGTAAATCACTGTTAGTTTCTTCATGTTCATACAGGTGTTTAGTATGGGTCTGTTGACAGTGTGTGAAGACGACGGAACTGTGTAAGAAGGTGACCCCAGTGGGAACGAGGGTTTCGCACGAGAGGAGTGCATCAGACGGTCGTCTTTTCGTCTCTCGGACTAGATCTGTCTGACCGTTTTAGAAAGAAGGTGAGACCCGTGTTACTGGATGTTCCCGTAATAGTCCGTTCCTGTAGACTCTTCTTAAACGGGTACAAAATTATCATTCTTCACAGGAGAAAGCGGGTTTCATTTAAGACGGATAGATTTAAGGGTCACCTTCTTCAACTACCTTTTATAAGAAGGTCTCTGGTTCCGACCCCGTACGATGTAGGTTCTCAGTTGTAGGATTGAGGGGTGACTTCCCTTAGTCGCCTGAGGGAGGTTGACGTCTGTACTAAGAATGGACCGGGGGTCCTGTCTCACACCGGTCCTCACAGTTTGAGACGGTCGTGGGCCTATGGGGCTTCGGCGCGTATAAGTTAGTGGAGGAAGTGTAGGACGCGACACATCTACACCCATCGTCCCAACATCCTGGGGACTTTCCGTGTTTTGTGTAACTCCTAGGGTAAAGGACTTCCGATCGTCTCCTCTCCTATAAGTTTTACGGAAGTCCGGGGGGTCCTATAGTCTTTTAGACGGGTGTCCCGAAGGGACCACGGCCTCACCTATTCTTAGGTGGACGTTGTGTCCCCTGGGCCCAAGCTAGGGAACAGGTTCTTCTTGGGTATACGGGGGCTCGTTGACCCGGACCCACGGCGTCGATGACTTGGGCACAAGACCTCGGACGCTCGACGCTGAGGACTCTGGACGTGCGGACCTCGGACACGAGACGTCATTCTCTTCGGGGACGTTACTCTTCGGGTGCGAGGCGTCGGTGCCTCAATGGAGACGAGCGGTGTTGATCTCTTTCGGGTGCGTCGTCACTTCTGGGTCGGGTCGGTTTTCATTTACGTATTTTAACAAAAATTTTTTCCTTCTTTTGGTTGGGTGTCGGACAAGTATAGTCCACGACAGAAGTTCCTTGACATAGTATTAAAGGGTGTTCGACAGGCAAGTAACAGAATAGAGTCACGGTACTACGGTCACTCTGTTTATTCCATCAATAATATGGGTCAATTGTTTTATAATTATTTTTTTATCCTGGTCCTTTCTAAGAGAGGACTTCCAGTGTCTCCTTTAATTACCATGTCGAATCTGAACTTAAGTCCAGAGAACTGAGGTTTTGGTCACGGGAAGAGGATATACACTCACGCAGGGAATTTGACCGACCAATCCTCCTCCCGACTACAGGAAACGATCGTCCTGGTATCCGTCTCAGTCTGAAGTTCGGTAGTTGAACCAAACCCAATTTAGCTTTGTATGGAAAAACCACTCCAGACCTTTTCACTTCGAGAGTATACCCTTTCTTCTCAGTAGCTGGTCTACGGTCACCTTTTGCAACTTAAATAACATACGGTACTGTAGGACATCCAGTCTCGTGCGTGACACTTCGGTCACGTTGGAGAGGTCGAAGCCGGGGTTCGCGCCGTCCGGCGCGGTGTGTGAAAGTGTCCGAGTCGGACGGGGTCGAGGGACGATTCTCAGGTGTCCAAGAGACATAGTCTGGAAGGGTAGTCCAACACGGACCGTACCTCCCCTCCCCTTCTGGGACGTGTAGGCTTCTACCGACTGTCTTCGTCACAGAGGAGACACCCCCTACTCAATGTCAGTGCTGCCCTCTTCCCGACGACGAGACCCCATGGAACCCCAGTCCTTCAGGGTGTTCTGGCACCTTTGATTATAAAGGAGAACGGCGCACCAAACCCAACAGACTGATCACAAATAGGTTTGACACTCTAGACAACACTTAAATAAATTATCGGAGTATTCGGTATTTAGAGTCTACGGTTCTGACCATCTACAGGTGAAGAGACCAAGGTAGTCTTGTGGTTTCCTTATCAATCTGTACATTCAGTCTACCCATTGACAGTCGAGTCTGACGGGTAGTTTAAGATCTGTCAATCCTAGTAGGGGTCGATTCCGAGGACTTGTAGAGAAAGGATTCTGAAATATGATTGATTTCTATCGACGGGAACCAGTCTCTTCGGTTAAGGGGTTGGGTGGAGGAGACAGTGACCTCTACCGGACCTGTGACCAGGAGTCATCGGTCACCATGCAATTTTACTGAGCATAAAAAAACTTAGAACCTCGTCCAGTAGAACATATAAAAAGGGTCCTCGAGTATTTCAATGTGTATAAGAGAGACATTGAGAAATTCTTATACCGTGGCCTAGATAGACAACAGGGTAGTGGGGTCTTAGGATTCCCGTTTCTTCCGGAATTCCGGACCTATGGTCTCACAGGTCCTACGATCTGTCACCGTCCATTACCGCTCTACATAGGTCGTTGTTCGGGGCCACTCCCTTCGCGCCCTTCAGGAGTTATAGGCAGAACAACTGTATCTTGACACACCTGGTTTGCAACTTGTACAGTCCTCAGATTCCGTTAAGTGGTCATCCCATCTCCCCCTACTCTTTTCAGAAGACTCTAGGGACTTTTGGGTTGGTCGACTGTCAAGAAGTCCCATTGATAGAGGTGATTGTGGGGTGTGGAGGTTTACTTACTGGTATTCGTACATGGAGAGGTCTCTCATTGGAAGAGGACGGTCGGTCACGTCGACAGGGTGTGTGGTGAGTCGAGTACACATGGTCTAAGAGTGATTGAGTTATAAGAGAAGTTTCGTCACACCAGAGTTCCAATAATGAGTTATTACTGAGTTCCCTTGACTCAATATGGGGTTGACCGTTTTAGATGGTTTGGTTAAAGATGGGTAATAGAGACGCTTATGAGAAAACCCCTGGTAGAGTTCGGTGGTCCTGAGACAAGATCCGTTTTCTTCCATAAAGGTCCTGAGAGTTATAACCCTCGTTTACGGTCTCCAAATTCTCCCCGGAAAAAACTTCCGGGTGTGAGTGGCACGGGAGTCCTCTAGAGGTTTATTCGACCGATTTACAGAGGTCTGGATGTCCCTTCATCTCTCCACCTACATTTCTGAATCCCTCCACCCATTTCCCAATCTTGGTAGACCTTCCAAGGACACACCGTCTCGTGTCACGAACCCGTGTGTCACTTTACTTTAGATCACATCCGACGTACGAAGGGTTGTCGATCTTTTCCCCCTGTTATCCTTCGGTCATAGCTAAAAATGACAGAAAATAAAACCCTCGCCCGTCACATTCCCCCAAAACACGGGGAGGATCGTTATGTGAGTGGGTGTACGGAGAATAGATATTTGGGATTCAGAACTTAAGTGTTTCTATAATTCTTCTCTCCGGTCCGTACGACTCACGTCTCGTAATTTACGAGAGTTGTCGACCCCGGATACTCCTGTATACTTTCCTGTTCGGTCGAGTGTCCCGTATTTATCAAGCCACCTATTATGAGTAGTCCTCGATTCCCTCGACTCTTTCCCCCCGGAGGTTGGACGACGGAGAAGTGAAACTTAACACTCTTACACTAGTATTTGAACTCACAGTATTTGAGTTGCTCTAGTATTTGAACACCCAGGTGTCGACCTGGGTTTTCTGTTTCTTTGTAGGTGAAAAGGAGAAGTTTGGGACTCTTCTCTTGGCTGATAGCCCTCGACTCTAGACCGTCTATCGTTGACGGGGTCCTCTGACCTGTGTCTGAGGATCTAAGACCACTCCGGGTTCCCGTCCGCACGATACAGATCTCGTGATCTACAAGAGTTGTCGACCCGTGAGTGAAGATGTTTGGGTCGTCTTCGGGACACTTTCTAAGGGTCTTAGGATTTAAAAGTCTTAAATTTTTAGACACTCTGGAAACACCAGTAAGTTGTGGAGGAAACTCCGGTTGAAGGTCACATGGTAGACCCGAAGAGAGGTCAGACTGGAACTGGGGACCGTGAACCCCAGGGTCTTGAGAGGGTGAAATTGGATTAACAATTGTGGGTGTGTTTTACATGTTCTCCCGCCTTTCCCCACAGTCGTACGACAAAGAGGTTTTGTGTCCCCTCCCCTCCTCCCCGATCCCTTATTTCTGTTTGACTTTGTTCCAAACCTTAAGTCACTCTTAAGGGGAGTAAGTGGCCATCTCGAGAATGGTTTTCCCCACCTTCATAAACCGATTCAGACACGGATCCCTGGTTCATGGAAGAGTCACTTGGTTCTCCTTCCCGTCCCCGGATATCGGGCAACCGATCGCTTCAGAAGTAAAATAGTGACAAATGGAGACAAAACTGTAAATAGAAAGAAAACTAGATCTAAAGGAAAAATTTCTCGGGAAGGTTAGGACCCAGGCATCACTCTCGACTTGTTTGGTACACGCACCGTCTCACCCGGGGAGAGGGGTCGGCGGACGGGGACGACCACGGACGGTAGGTGGACGTCCCCGAGGGAGACGAAGGGTCTCGCGGACGGTCCCCTCACCGACAGCGATGTGTCCGACACTGTAGACGGTCCACGACCTCTGTCGCCACTCCTCTTGTGAGGGACGTCCCTCAACTCCTTTATGAGGTCGACCAGAGGTATTTCGTTCAAGGATTCGACCCCCGTAAACGGACCGGGGGTCAGGACGGGGAGTGGGGTGGTCACGGGTGGAAGGGTGTAGTAGGAAGAGAGAGGGTCGTAGTCGGGGTAGGACAATGGAGCGTCCCGCGGGGTCTGTCAGAGCCTCTCCTCCTCTGTGACGAGTAGTAAATACCAGTCACACAGACTTTGCTGTCTTTACTAAGGTAATCCAATTCCTACAGATGGGAGTCTAAAGTCTCTTAGTGTACAAGAGACATTTTGGAACCTAATTTTTGGTTGTTATTCCTTGAAAGGACCACCGGGTCACCAATTCTGACACGAAGGTATCGTTCCCCGTACCCAAGTTAGGGACCAACCCCTTGATTTAGGGTATACGGTACCCTTTTTATTGTTGTTGTTGTTGTTTGTGTAAAAAAGAAAGTTTCTCCTTCGTAAGGGACTCTCTCGTCCCGACTATGAGTCCGGACCCCGGTCTCACCCTCCCACCAATGGGTCACTGAGACTCCGGGGCCTTTTACCACACACTCCTGCCCGTCCGACCACACCTTAGGAGACGTTTCGTGGGGGGTGGGACACGTAGTCAAAGGGGTGGTCTTTGTACCTAAGGACGGTCCGAAATCGAGTTTCCTACTTCCCCTTTCCCTACGAACCTCCCCACTCAGGTCCTATGTTACAAGGGTCTCGGAAACTTCAGTGGGGGGAGAGGGGAACAGAGGTCTGAAGTCGATGGAGGAGTCGTTACACTCCTTCTTCGGTTCTGGACTTACAAGTGAAACGTGTGACTCTACAGGGGTTTACGGCGACGAGTCTCGTCGGTGTCCTGCTTACTGAGCCGAAGTAGAGTCAAGTTTACCGGTTTTTGAGGAAGAGAGAGATCACATCCCAGAGATTCTCTTTTTGGTTGTTTCACGTATTCAAGGATTTTGCAGTCTCCCTAATATAAGTCAGGTCTTCCGTCCACAGGACGCCCTGAGTCACGGATCGGTCACACTGCAAGTGCCGGTTGGAAGTCTGCGACCAACCTCACGTGTCCTTGTTGAGAGGAAACTACCAAGACCCGTGAACCACTGGGGACAGGGGGTGGGAGTACCTCCCGAGGTCCGGATCGTAGACGTTGACTCCGGTCCGGTAGACCTCAATATCGAGGTCTGTTCACGACCGAAGATCTTGTTCCTTGCTTCACCATGAATGTCAAGAGATGTCTGGGGTTTCTGCCTTTGACCAGTGTAGGTCCTCACTGCTGTTCCTGGTGGTTACTTAAGAAGAGACTACATACGGCAAAAAGACGTTCCTGTCCCATTATTTGAGTCACACCGACTGGACGGCGGTCTTTGTAGTCCGTTTTGGTTCCGGGATGTCCTCCCTGGGGTTGAGATCAAGAAAGGTAAACACAGACACCATTCTCCCTTCCCCCCGCCTGTCGACGGGAACCGTGTCCACGACGGATCAGTGGACAAACTGACGAAGAGACCCCAGCACAAGGGGAGGGGGCTCAGTACGTGGGACCGGGAACGTACTACCTGGACGGTCGTCGAGAAACGTTGGTCCCGAGAGACAAAGGCCGAACGTCTCCAAGTTTCTGGAGTTGCTCACAAAGACTTGATTTCCACCGAGACCTCATAACGATCAGTTTCACACCAGACATCTAATCGACTACACGGTCACCAGTGGTCTATCCTTCGAATATACTGAGGTCTCACATTCAGTCAATACAGTCTCTTTCGTGTCAAATCACGATTGTCAAAGAACATTGTTCCCAAAGAACCACTTCCCTTGTCAAAATGTAAGGCCATTTATACGAAGAGTAGAGTGACGTCTGACCGTGAACTTCGTCGTGACGAGACCTCCCGACGTCTACGTCCGCAGTCGAAACATTGTCCAATCCTCGGCTACACTCGTCCACTTGGTCCACTGTCCTCCCAGACGGCACGTCTCCTCCGGAGTCTACCGGATCGACCGCGAGGTCGTTTCCATGCATCGGTGGTCTGGTGGGACAAAGGAAGGAAGGAGAAGGGTTTGTCCAAGAGACAGGTTCCGTCTGAAGACGGGTTGTCACTTTTCGGTGGGTCAACCTCTGTTGTATGGTAGATTATATTGAGTTGTCTAGGGTCAGATATGTCCTTTTTTTTTTCGTGGTTTGGTTTGTGTTTACCTGTCAGAGAAGGGTAGGAGGGTGACCAAGAACAGGTACTGGAAGTCCCACCCTGGCTAACATGGCGGGGGTTCGTACTTGGAGTCACTTGAGGGAGATAAGACAAAGACCTCGGTATAGACAGGGGTAACGGTGGTACTGTAGGTACTGAAGGATACTTTGATGTTTCAGTCTCCATCCTACCAGACCGTGTCACGTCCCTCTCTCCTAAGTCTTGGTGTGACCTTAGGGTTTGTAATAGGTAGACATCCGTCTTCCTTGAGTCCTCGGAACTTGGTTTTCCTTCGGACGAATTAGAGGACGAGTGGTATGGTGTACCGACGTAGAACCGAAAGTCCGACCGGTTCTTCGCTCGGTTAACCCCCAGGAAAGGATGATCGTTCTCGTTTGTGTAAGAAAGGGGACGGCCATTTATGAGACAGCGGGGTTGTGATTGTGGACGAATATGGGACCTCCGTCTTCTCTTAAACTCCGATAAGATCTTGTCCGGTTGAGTGTCGAGGTAAGATTTGGGACTTCTGAGTACGGGTGTTGTATCTTTCTGTTGGTCTCACAGTCCCGTCCCTCACGCGAACTGTGTTTCATACGTCCCGGTAGAGATGTTTAGGGTTTCTGGTTCCTCCCGAAGTGACTCTCCGTCCGTACTTCTCTTGATATTAGAGAGAGGAATTTGATGGCGGAGTAGGGAACAGAGGAACAGAGGTGACCTGAGGTGTGTAGTGTCTCAGGGTCATAGTGACACACCTCTCAAGTAAACGTGTAGATGGGTCCGTCCGTACGGTTTCTCCCGTTCTCAGGATTCGATAGTAGAATTGGAAGACCTGAAGTCAGATAGTTTATCTCTTTAGAGTCGAGGGATTATGTTGACGGTGTCAGGGGTAGGACTACTGCTCTCTCCGACGTGTTTGTGGTCCGAATAGACTTGAGAATGACTCTTCTATTCCCTTGTACATTAACGACAATAGTATAAAACCAAAAAGATTTTGTGTGGACGAAGTAAGCGATTTAGGGACCAGAAAATTCTTTCCTTTCCAGTGTCTGAGGAAACTCCTAGACTGTTTTTACTTTCCTGAAAAGGGGATCTTGTTCTGGGAAGTAAATTCCCGAATAGAGAGGTGGGGGCCGATGGGTAGAGTAACACTTCTTCGGGATAGAATTCACGAGAGTCACTGAGTATACCCAGACCCAACTAATTTTTCTGTGTTTCAGTACCGACGACGAATTTGTTCGAGACTCCTCCTTCCACCACTACACTCTCGACCGTTTTGTCCTCCCTGTGACCCAGTAAATTTGCCTACATTTGTCTCCGGTAGTAACATCAAAGGCGGAGGTTCAGCGATGAGACTTCTCTTGTCCTTTATCCGACCCCTGTCCGTTCGACGGAGATGTGTGTGGGTGTGGGTGACGTGACCCTCCCTGACTCCACACCCTTCGTCCCAGACCGTTTGTCGACCGAGTGGTCGTTAGTGTGCCCGTGGGAACGTTACCCGGACCCGTCCTGCCGTCCTTTAAGACTTCGGAGGTCACGAGTCCTTCGTCGTACCTTTTGTCTCGTGACTCGACCCTCTAGTCCTTCCCAATCAAGACCGAGTCAAAGCGACGACGGTTCGACTCACTCAGGACACCGAGGGTGAAGGAGGGACCATTTGTTACCGTCCCACCCTGGTGACAAATGACCGACGAGGAGGAGCCTCGGTTGTCGAGGACCAAGGTCCGTTTGGGTGTGTCGGACCCAAGGGGAAGGTCTGGTGACGAGGGAGTAGGGGGACGAAAGTGTCTTCGGACGAGAAAGGGCCCAAGTCACTTTTCAGACATAAAAAAAATTCTTCAATTTTTTTAAGTTCCTGAAGGGACCGTCAGGTCACCAATTCTTAGGTACGACGGTTACGTTCCCTGCGTCCAAACTAGGGACCAACCCCTTGACTCTATGGTGTACGGTGGACCACGTCGGTTTTTTCTTTTCCTTTTTTTTTTCCGTTTATCGGGTCTTCACAAATATCTTTTTTTCAATAGAAGTCGTGGGGAGAAGAAGAGACTGTCCTATTGGTGACAATTAAAAGAGAGGAATAGGGAGAGAAAAATCGTGTTAAAACGGAATAAATAGTGTCCAGTCCAGACCTCCACCTTGAGGACTCTTGTCCCCTTGGACTCTGGCAAAATAGTGGGTTTAGGGTGACAGACGCGACACGCCCAGGGTCTTGATGCTGGGAAGGTAAAGCAAAGACAAGAGGGAGGAGACGGCAGAAGCGAAGGAAGGACAACGGGTTCTACACCCGTGGAGGTTGTGGTAGTGCGGTTACGAGAGTTGTCAGGTAGGGAAGGAAGACAACGTACGTCACCCGTTTTGGGAGTTGGACCTAGTCAGTTTGTAGACGGAAACCACGTGGATTAGGACCAGAGAGTAGAACCGACCCGGGAACTGCGGCAGGACTTTTAGTGGTGGTGGTGACGAAAAAGGATCAGAGACGTTGTCGATAAAGTCTGAACATGGTAAAGAAGTTCAGGTATTGGTCTAACGGTGAACGAAATTAGAGTCGTCTTTCGGTCTTCCCTTGAGACGGGTGGCGGTGGAAGGGGAGAGGAGGGCCTGTTTTTCCGGACGGTGTGTGTGGACCAGAAGAGGAGAGGACGGAGTCACCTTCCCCGAAGGAAAATGGACACCAGACGTTGAGAGGGGTCCGAGGAGAGCATAATTAATCAAGAGAAAAGGGGGTCCAGAAGTCTAATAAAGACAAACGCTAAGAGAGGGTAGTCGTAATTTTATAAACGTGTAGAAGGACCAGAGTTGAGTAGGGTTTCTCAGAGAGAAAGAGAGAGAAAGGCCAGTGTTTCTTTGAGATATCCTTTACATCCGACTCGTCGAGGTACGATTTAAAGTTTCAGTCTGTCTAGACCCAAGTTTAGAACCGACTGTGAAAGATCGATACCCTGGGACTCGTTCAATAAAAAGGGAGACTCGACGTCCAAGGAGTAGACCACTGGTATTGTCATAGATCGGATAACCCGACAACTCTTCTCATTTACTCAATTACGTACATTTCACGAATCGAGTCTCGGGCCGTGTTCTCCTCTACGTGCGTATCGGGAGAGAAACATCGGTTAAGGACTGTAGGAGAGCCGAGGAGTCAGGTGATATTAGATCGAAGGAAGTGGTAGTGAGGACCCTTTTATGGAAGTGGTTCCTGGACACCAAGACGTTGATTTACGTTCCCTAAAAAAGTTAAGTAAGTAAGTAAGTAGTCAATTAAATAACTCGTGAATGATACACGGTCCGACAGGATTCACGACCCCTATGTTGTCGTTAGTTTTGTCTGTTTTTAGGGACGAAATCTCTTCGTCGTAAGATGACTGTGAGTGAAGACCCGGAGAACCGTCGTAGTCTGTGGGACTGGAAGAACTTTGATTTGAGGGAATCGAATTCCCTGTGAAAGACAGAACCAGAAGGAAGATTCCGGAACTTGTACGAAGGAACAAGAGGAAAAGGAAGTAGGAGGGGATGTACGACCCAAGGGGTCCGAAGGTCTGAAGAGAAAAAGAGGAGTGAAATGTGAGAGAGTCCTGTTACAGTAGGTGAGGGTCCCACTGACTACTAGGAATTCACATGGAAAGGAAGACCTCGACATCTGAGTGTGTAGAGGTGAGTTTGCAGAGTTTTCGTGAAGCTTTGAATCTGTGTCTTAACTTGATTGAGACAGACTTAGGAGGACCGACTGGAAGAGAGAGTTAAACTATTGTCGTGGTAGATAACTTAGTGGGTTTGGTCTTTGGACGAGGAGGAGGGTGGAAAGACTCATCTAGTTTTCTAGCAGGTGCATATGAGTGACTGACAGATCACACACCGTTTAGAACACGAGTCGTCACTCTAGACGACAGCAACAAATCAACGAGACAGTACAGGCTGAGAAGACGCTGGGGTACCTGACGTCGGGTGGTCCGAGGAGACAGGTACCCAAAAGGGTCCGTTCTTATGACCTTACCCCACGGTAAAGGAAGGGGTCCCCTAGAAGGACTGGGTCCTTAGTTTGAGGACGTCACCGTCCACCTAAGAAATGGGGATCCCTTCGGGTTCGTGATTCTGATATATTTGGTTATTCTCCCTGGGACCACCAGGTCGCCTATTCTGGGGTGTAAGGGTGACATTCCCCGGGCCTCAGTCAAGGACCAACCCCTTGACTCTCAGGTATTCGGGTGCGTGGTGTTGGTGACTCGGATGTGCAGGATCTCGGACGCGTGGTGTCGATCTCTTCGGGTCCACGACGTTAGTGCTGGGTCTCGTCGGCGTAGTATTATTGTCCTTCGAGATTGGTTCACACCGTTGACGTTTCAACCAGCAGTCGTGGAAGGGTGAGGGTGACCCAATTCCGGAATTAAGTCGGAGGACACTTAAAAGTGGATCTAATAATTTTTTAGAGGGTTCGACGAGAGGGACGAAGGCAAATATATGGTACAGTTAGCTACTAGGAAACACTAGAAAATTATACTTTCAGTCTAATACTGTTAGAGACGAGTTTTAGGATACCACCAAGGGGTGTCGAAAGTCCTATTTCACGTCTTAAACGACCTACTAATGAGGGTCCTCGTGTCACTTGAGAATATGTCTTGGGACTTTCACGATGTAAAAGAGGGAGAAAAAGAAACGTACATAACGAAGGAGGCTAGCTTTGTTTGAAACGTAACGGAGGTATAGAGTGGACTAATTCTTTGTCGAGACCAAAAGGAAGACATTTTGAAACAGTCAGGGGAGGGGGAAGGATCGTCTGGAAGGATACACTAGTACTTCGTTGTATATGTATGTAAAAAGTATTGTCCATAGAATTATATACGACAAATAAACAGACAGAGGAGTGGTTCCGACACTCAAGGAGTTGTCGTCCCTGGTTAGAGTCACAGAAACATAAGGGTCACGGACTGTGTGCCATCAGTAAGTTATTTACAAACGACTTTTCTTTTTTACTTACTACGATCTTAAAAAATTTACGTACAAATTAAGATATATACGTATTACTAACACGATGTGTTATTAGTCCATATTTACCGTTTGTCAATTATGTCTCTAATGAAAATATGTGGGTTGGGATCATAAAGACTTCTAGATTCTAAGCCAACGGTACGACCCATAACGAGTCAGTACAGACTGAGAAACGTCGGGGGTACCTGACATCGGGGGTCCGAGAAGACAGGTACCCTAAGAGGTCCGTTCTTATGACCTCACCCAACGGTACGGGAAGAGGTCCTCTAGAAGGGCTAGGTCCCTGACTTGGACCCAGAGAACACAGAGGACGTAACCGTCCGCCCAAGAAATGGTGATCACGGTAAATCCTTCACCCTAAGTCCACCACCTATCGTTATTCTGTGGGTCTGTGGGTCTTTCACGGAAAAGTCTATGACGAGACTTCTGAGAATCCAGGTGTTTAGGTTTCTAAACCCAGAAAGATGAAGAGACCTTCCGTCATGACGTTGTCTATAGACCTTTGGTACAGGAATGGAGTCACGTATTATCGGACAGGGAGTTGGGTGCGACGAGGAGGGACTTAGTTTTGTAAAGGTAGTGTCGTTACACAAATTAAGTGTCTTAGAATCGTCGTACTTCTTTTATGGTGGGCGAAACCATTATTTCACCGTACACAAAACCGAAGACCTCACTTTTGATCCCTTCAGTTGGGTCAGGGGCCGTGTAGGGTGAGCAAGTCCAGATGGGACGGGCCGTCAGGACGTGCGAGGAGCTACCCCGGCCGCGACCAAGAGGGAGAGGAAGGGTCGAAATATACGTACCGTAGGCCGAAGGAGAGGGGTGTGAACTGGATTACTCCCGGGAACCTTAGTAAGTAAAGAGTGAGTAAGGTCGTTCCTATATGCCTCGTGAATGACACGTAGTCCTGGACACGATCCATGACCCTACAAATTTCCTTTTTGTTCGGGACCAGGGACGGGAACTCCTCGAGTGTCAGATCACCCTCTCTGTTTGTATTTGTTGTCAATGTTTTGTCACACTAATTCCGATGTCATCTATAATATCGACGGAGGAAGGCCTCCGTCTCTCCTTCCGAATTGGAACCTTCCCCTGGACACTTGGAACTCAACTTGGAACTCAACCTCAAACGGTCGATGGTTCTCCCTTTTCCAAAAGATTCGGACCCGTCGACGACTATGTGTTCTCGTCACCATGCAGGTCCTCTTCTCCGTTCCGACGGGACAGTCTGAAGAAGAGGACCATTTCACCCTCAGACTCTTGGATGGACGGGACCGGACCTCGCGGGGGACTCACGACGACTTGAGACAGACTTGGTACCACGGAGGAGGGTACTCAAGATACCAAGAAAAGGGAGGTATCTAATGATTATGGATGAGACTTCATGTTAGGTAGATCGGGTCTCCACTTAGGACTTACAAAAGGGGGACAGAAAACATTTTCAACATCAATCTTCAAAAGAAAAAACGAAATGAAAAGTTTGAATTGGACATGAACAAGTGAGGGGAGCAGGTGACTTTCTTGTAGAGGGATATTAAGATCTAGGATTCTCTATTGAAACCAATAGTGAAAGGTATGTAGGGTCAAAAAATTGATATATCTAAATAAAATTTTTGTTTTTACTCTCGGGTTATGTATAATCAAACATTGAAAAAAGGTGAATGGTTTTGTTAAATGTCTAGAAAATTACAGTCATGTATATTTGTAGTAACAAACATTGACAAATTACGTTAAGGTAAAACCTCTATATGAAAAAAAAAAAGTAAACCGGTGCGGTACGTCGAATGTCTTAGAGTCAAGGGGTTGGACACTGGTACCGTCACTTTAGTCTTAGGATTGGTAATCCGGTGGTCCCTTGAGGGTTTGTAAGAAATAAAATTTTTCGACTTTAATTATTGAAGAAAGGAGAAACACCTGTAAACCCTGATGAATATCCAGAAGTCATAATATTTGTTACGAGATCATTTATAAGTATAGATATAATAAAAAATTTCGTTAACACTCTCTAAAATCATCCTTTTAAGGATCTCCATCTTTACGATCCGGTTTTTATACTTTCACAAAAAAGGAAAATAATGAATAAATAAAAACCGACGCGACCCAGAAACGATGATGTGTACCCGAAAGAGATTGACGTCGTTTCACCTCCGATGAGAGATCAACACCACGCACCCGAAGAGCAACGTCCCCAAGGAAAACGACGTCTCGTGCCCGAGATCTCACGTCTCCGAAGTCCCCAACGTCGTACGACCGAGTCACCAACATCGTGGACTCGTACACTAGGGGCGTCGTACACCCTAGAAGGGTCTGGTCCCTAGCTTGAACACAGGGGACGTAACCATCTGTCTAAGAATTGGTGATCCTTTCAGGTTCAAAAATCAAAACTACGACGGGTTAATGAGAAGGTTCAATGACATGACCAAATAGACTTGGTTGTATGTACCCGGGTAGAAAAACAGGAAGGTTTTGATCTGGTAGAGTTAAGGAAAGGTAGACACGGTGAGATTAACTATTTGTCTCTATGTCGTAACAAAATTAAACATAAGGACATTATCAGTAACTTAAAGTCGTGACGAAACATAAATGACCAGTATAAGAAACATGAAAAAAGGGTTGTTTTTTGAATAAAAAAAATGTTTTTTGAAAAATTAACTTCATATCAAAGTAACACGAAAGATGACATGTAGTTTCACTGAGTCAATGTGTGTGTGTGTGTGTGTATATTAAGAAATTTTTTACAAGAACAGGTAATACCAAATAGGGTTCTCTCACCTAGATCAAGGGACTCGACATGTCGTCTGGGACAGCGAAGAGGTAAGACATACATTGTCAACCGCAGGGGGTTGGGGTTTGAGGGTCAGGTGGGGAGAGGGAGGGACGAGGGGGAACCGATGGTGTTCAGAGAAGAGAAACAGACACTCAGACAAAGACAAAACATCTATTCAAGTAGACAGAAACGTAAAAAATCTTCAATTAAAAGAAAATAACTAAACGTCTCGAGAAAGATCGAAAATTGGAACAGAAAATTCCAATGTATAAACGGAGTAAAACAGGAAATAAAAAATTGAATACCCAAGAAAACGAAATTAAACATACATCAGTTTAGACAATTCAGAAAAGGAAATACCAAAGGAAATAACTGAACAAATCTTTCCGGAGAAGATGGGATCCTGATTCACTTAACAAGGAAACTCAGGATTATCAAACTACCGTATAAAAATCTAGAAATCGTGCGGACCTTAAATAAAAACACGAACCGTACTCCATTTCTAATTTTTTAAAAGGTTTACCTATTGGCAGTTGGTCAGTAGGATTGTATAAATAACTGATTGTGTAGAAAAACGAAAACTAACCGTTACAAAGGAAATAGTATATAATTAAAGAGAGAAAGAGAGAGAGAGAGAGAGAGAGAGAGAGTGTGTGTGTGTGTGTGTGTGTGTGTGTATACTTAAAAACGAATAGAGACCTCGAATGAAGGAACCGTTAGAATGTCAGCACCTTTAGAGGGCACGACATGACGATAGGAGAAAGCAGTGAGACGGGTTGTGTATTGCGGAGACGAGAGAGACCCGGGTGTGAGGGTAAGGGCATTCCCGATAAAGGAGAGGAGGTGGTTCGGTGGACATGATGTGTAGTAGGTGTGGACGGTTGGGAGACCTTGGAATAAGGTACCAATGAGTTGATGGTTGTAGATGTCGGAAAAGATGAAGGGGGTATTGACTTCGTACGGAGAGGGATATTGAACGAGACTCTCCGTCGAGGAAGAGTGTAGGATCCGATCTGTATACCCCCGACGAAGGTCCGGTAGGTGGGAGAAGGTAATTCATTTTTTTGTTGGTGGTGGAGAGGAGACCTTTAGTACTGTCAGTCGACATTTTAGAACTGGGAGAGGAACAGCGTTGTGAGACGTTGAAGGACCAGTGAAGAAATAAATGGATTCTGACACCTAGGTCAGAGGTCCCAAGGAGAGACAGACTTTCGATCAGTATTAGGATCCACTGATCCACTAAAGTGGATCAGTTTAGGATCCACTGAGTTCTCCTTCTTGATTGGGTGTAAGACCGAATCGTCAATAGGTGACTGTAGGAGGAAAAGGAGGAGTTGTGGGAGAGTGCCAGTGGAAATCCTGGGTAAGAGAGTTCGAAGTCGTGGTAAGTCGATTGACAGACGATCGATTAGCCGTGGAGTGTGAGTTGTCCAGGTTTTGGTTTGGGTGAGAATTAGTAAGGGCAGACGGAGGTTGGAGAATTAGTTAGAGAGACAGAGAGAAAAGTGAGGAAGGGAGCGAGAGGATGATAAAGGAGACAGAAACACTTACCGTCGACTTATGTAAATTTAATGATTTAGCGTTTTGACCTCAGTAGGGGTATTGGGGGAAGAGGTAGTTTTGGATGAAAAGTTCGTAAGGTGAAGGATTTTAAAAAAAGAAAACTTTTTTAAAAATTAAAATATAACCTCATATCAACTAACTGTTACGACGTAATCAAAGTCCACATATCATTTCACTAAACTAATAAGTAATGTACATAAATAAGAAAAAGTCTAAGAAAAGGGTATTTCAAGTAATGTCTCATAACTCATCTCAAGGGACATGATTTGTCATCAAGGAACACCAATTAGATAAAATATATCATCATATATTACAATTAAGGTTGGAGGATAAAATAAGGAGAGGGGGTGGAAAGGGAAACCATTGGGATTCAAAGACTCAGACAAAGACAAAACATTTATTCAAGTAAACATAGTGAAGAAACCTTAAAATGTACATTCACTATAGTGTACTATAAACAGAAAAGACAGACTAAGTGAAGTGAATCATACTGGTAGAGACCCAGGTGGGTACAACGTCGTTTACCGTGACAAAGTAAGGAAAATACCGACTCATTATAAGGCAACACATTTACATGGTGTAGAAGAAATACGTAAATTAAGAGTTTCCTGTAGATGAAGGATTTAAAAAGAAGATAGAAAGATCAAAAGAGACAGACATGTCGACAGTTGGGTGAAGTCGGTGAAAATAGAGAATAGATCTGGTGACATTCTCAGAAAATCCACCCAAGGACGGAGATCGGGGTAAGGGGTGGTTAGGGGTTACGTCAGTCAAATCACTGTAGTGAATAGGACAATTACCGGAAATAACCGGAAGGAACTGGAATCCTACTTCAAGTACAAGAAATAGTCCCGAGGGGTCCAGTAAAGTACTGGAACGTAGATGGTGGAGAAGTCGAAGTCTTGAACGACTAAGTGGGACATCGACACACGAAGTGTGACTGTAGTGACTTGAACTCAAAGAATTTATACAGTACTTTCGAAGAAAGGATTTCCGGAAAGGATGTACATAAAGAAAGACACATCTAATGATTGAGGTGGAGGTAGTCGAGGAAAGTCTAGAATAATCTGTCGAGAATAACCTGCATAAGAGTTTTACATGGGGGATACGCACACGTACGTGCGTGTGTGTGTGTGTGTGTGTAGTCCACAAGGGTCTCGCGGACACGAAGTCAATAACCGTTTTTAGTGTGAAATACAGACAGGTGAAACTCTGACATTTAAGAATTCATAAGATTTTTTGAGTGAATTTTTAAAATATATTGAAAATTTCCAATGAAAGGTGAATTCTAATAATGTTTTATGACCGATGTAGGGGAGGTAACAGGAATGTGGAAACTCGGATAGAATGTGGGTTGTCAAACATGGTGGGTGAGGGGGCGGGGACATAACGGGGAGAAGGGGGGTGACCATTGGTGATCAGACAAGGGACATAAGACACTCAGACAAAGACAAAACAACATAAGTGACCAAGTGACATAAAAAATCTAAGGCGTATATTCACTAGAGTATCTCAACGAGCAGAGAGAGACAAACTCGTAATACGGGAGGTTCAGGTAGAGACAACGACGTTTAGTGTTTTCAAAACATACTGAAAACATACCGACTTATCATAAGGTAACACACACACACACACACATGTGTGCGTTGTAGAAGAAATCGGTAAGTAGACGACTACCTGTGAATCCCACGAGAGTATAGAGTCGTTGACGTTTATTACTACGGCACTTGTGACCCCACGTACATAATTATGGAAAAGATTAATTGCACAAACCAAAAAAAGTATACAAATCGGTCCTCACCTTGTCGACCCAGTATACCATTAAGATAAAAATCAAAAAACTCTTTGGAGGTCAGACAAAAGGTGTCACCGACGTGGTTAAATGTAAGGATGGTTGTGACACCCTCCCAAGGAAAAAGAGATGTCGGAGTGACTACAATAAACACAAGAAAAACTACTACCGGTAGGACTGTCCCCACTCCATTATGGAGTAATACCAAAACTAAACGTAAAGGGACTATTAATCGTTATGACTTGTAGAAAAGTTTAAGGACAACCGATAGACGTAAAGACGAAACCTTTTTACCGATAATTAAAGAAAGTTGGTGTAAAATTAACCCATAAAAAAAGTACAATTCAACATATTTGACAAATATATATAATCTATAATTAGGGAAGAGTCAGTATAATAAACGTTTATAAAAGAGGGTAAGTCATGATAGACCAGAATGTAAATCCAGAAATTAAGTAAAACTCAAATAAAATATATACCGTAATCTCTTATAAGATTGAAGTAAGAAAATGTACCTCGACAGGTCAAAAGGGTCGTGGTGAACGACTTTTCTAACAGAAAAGAGGTGACATATAAGAACGGAGGAAACAGTGTCTAATTAACTGGTATTCACATGCTCAAATAAAGACCCGACAAATAGGACAAGATGACTAGATGCACAAACAAAAAACACGGTCATGGTATGACAAAACTAATGACATCGAAACATCATACTCTGACATTTAAGAAATTCCTGTATCCGTCGAGTAATCATAAGAAACCTGGTCACGATGACTGTTTAATATCAACGAATTATTTATGACGAACATAATTCCTACTTACCTTCCACTCTTCGGTTGATCTTTATGATGACCTTAGACGTTTGTTACCCGGTCCCTAGTTTTATAAGTGTTGAACTCACGATGGGTAATTTCGTTAATCTACAATCTTTAATGATAAACTTCATTAATTGTGACTTCACAATAGTCTCAAATTAGGATGTTTTCCTGTCACTCAAAGGGTTTAGGGATTGACCATATTACGAATTATTTCCATAAATACTCATCTGACCTCTTCCGCTACCGTGGGGTGAGGTCATGAGGACGGACCTTTTAGGGTTCCTGCCTCCTCGGACCATCCGACATCAGGTACCCCAGCGACTCTCAACCTGCGCTGAGTCACTGAAGTGAAAGTGAAAAGTGAAAGTACGTAACCTCTTCCTTTACCGTTGGGTGAGGTCACAAGAACGCACCTCTTAGGGTCCCTACCCCTTCGTACCACCCGACGACAGATACCCCAGCGTGTCTCAGCCTGTGCTGACTTCGCTGAATCGTCGTACTCATCTGACAGGGATGTGACGTGTCATATTTTTCGTTTCAAAACCATCTGTGTATCTGGACTGACCTTAAGCATGGGACGGTGAAGATCGACACACTAGGACCTGTACCGGGAATTTGAGAAACTCAGAGTCAAGACTTTCTATTCGTATTGTGGTTGGAGTGTCTCGACAATACTTCTAATCTCCCATATTGTATGTCGTTCACGGTCTATGAGTTACTTACGATCAAAGGAAGGTAAAAGATGAACAGAAAAGGATTTTTCAGTGAAAACGTTGAACCGACCTTCTCGGATCCCCGTTCCACGGAACACCCTTTTGGTGTGGTATCTTCGTCGGGACTCCCGGAAGGTACTCGAAGAATATCTTTGGATTCCCGAGGTGATGACACACTACGGTGGGACACACCGTTTGTCCGACTGGGTGGTGGTATAACCCAACCGGTTTTCCAAGTAAAAGACATTGTAGAATTTTTTAAGACTTGGTTAAAAAACTGGGTAGGTTATATTTTCCCTGTACCCGAACCTTGAGACTTAGCCGGAGTTTGATCCTGACACCGGGATCAGTTTTCTGGTTTCGGTGTTTACACCCTAGGATCAATAAGGGTCCTGTTCTGACTTATCCTGACATCCATTTGAAAAGTAGGTCCTCTCACATGGACCGTTCGGTAGAGGGAACGAGGGTAGGGTTTCGCAATGTCTTCTTTCCTTCGACTGGCCTGACTGTAAGTTCACGGGTTCGTGAGTTTGAAGGACGTAGACTCGTGTGTGACGGTCTCTTCTCTCAAAGTGTGGTCTGAGTTCGGTGTCGGTTGGAGTTCTACACCTGTCTTACTGTCGTGGGGCGACGATCGATCTCTAGTCCCAACTCACGTACCGGTCCCTCGAATTCGTTATTGTCATCGAATTTTGTCTACGTCCTTTATTGTCTCTCTTCAAGGACTGGGTCATTATCCAGAATAAGTGATGTCGGTACTTATCTCCTCTTTTCGTTTGGGTAAAAAGACAATGTTGTCTGATGTTTGGGTATTCGAAACTCCGTCTGGTGTCTTTTACGGAGTGTATATGTACAGAGTGGAGAGGTCTGGGTTGAAGGAGGGAAGTCGACGGGAAGACCAGTCACCGGGGTGTTTCCACTCTCTTTCGAACAGTAGGTCAACCAATTTGGAGACCTACTAGTGTAGCTGAGACTAGAACAGTTGAATAAAGGTCCCAGTCGTCTTCTTTATATCCTTTTATGTCTTTGTATTCTGATTAGTGGAGAAAGTACAGATTTCTTTATAATCAACCCGTCGTTTTGAGAAAAGAAAAACATATTGACAGTGGATTCCTTACAGTGAGCCGTAACTCGAGATGTTCCTGATCCACTCGTCGGTGACGTCAGTGTCTATAAGTTGTGTGGAACTGTCCTCAAATCCCGTTTCTAGTCCTTACTCCGTGAGACACGAGACCCTTTTGACCGTCTTCTTTGGAAGTCTTTCAATTCTATAAAAGTCCTCTTTTAACATAATTAGGTCAAAGAACATAGAAAGGTATGTATCTTCTCGTGGTCTATAGACAAGAAGCACTGGTTCTTGTCGGAAGATGGCTCTACACACGAACTGGCGTACCTGGGGAAAGAGGTGTTGGTGGATACACGAACAACTGGGTGATGGAGAAACCTCGTGAAGAAGTCTCGACACTCTCTCCGACAGAGGACCTAATATCAGGACTCAGGGGTTTATTTTGACTTGAGTGTCTAGAGTACGATATGTAAAATTAAAGTCAACTGTTTAGTAATCCTTTTCCTAACTCCAAGTACGGAAGTTACCCGATTCTTTAGGTGTTGTACGGGATCGTTTTGACTCATCGACATTCCTTTTTTTTTTTTTTCTGGGGTGGACGACAATTTTTGTTTAGTTTTTTCTTCCTTAGTTGACCGTTTTTTAGAGGTCACGGTACGAAGTGAGAAGACACACCTCCTCTCCGTCACCTCACGTTCCTCTAGTCTCCTTTTCCGTCGAGGTCCCACATCTACAAAATATAAAACAAAGTAAAATTTTTAGTGGTTCAAGAATCCGAAGGGACCACAGAGTCACCATCTACCATTTATTAGGCGGACGTTACGTCCACTGGACCCAAGTTAGGGAGCCAACCCTTCTAGGGGACCTCCTCCCGTACCGTTGGGTGAGGTCATAAGAACGGACATCTTAGGGGTACCTGTCTCCTCGGCCGTCCGATATCGGGTACCCCAGCGTTTCTCAGTCTGTGTTTACTCGCTGATTCGTGACGTGTAATTCTCTGTGTCCAATATAGGGACCAGACCCTTCTAGGGTGTACGACTCCTCGTTGATTCGGGTTCACGGTGTTAATGACTCGGACACGAGATCCCGATCTCTTGACATTGATGATTTCGGGCTCGTAGATATCGGGTCCGAGACTTTGTTCTCTTCGGTGTCGTTACTCTTCGGACGTGCGACGTTACTTCTCATCAGGGGCGAGTAGCGTTGATCTCTTTTTCGGACGTGTCGTTACTTCTGGGTCGTGTCGGTTTTTTTTGTTTTGTGGGTCAAGAAAGAAGATGACAAGTTTCAAACATTTCTTTGAGTAGTAATAGAGGGACATAGGAGTCTTTACGAACCTTACATCTGTGTAATCTTTTGTTTTGAGTCGTCATCGATGAACGTTCAATTCCGCTAGACGGTTTCCTTGTGTCAATTTCTTCACTAGTTATATGTAAGACACCGACTGAGGACTTATCTAGTACAAAGTCTGGGATTCAGGTGATGACATTAGCTAGAAGTCGTCCCTTTTCCCCTTCGTCTCTACCGAGTTCCTTTATTCTGACCTTAAAAAGTATTTGTTCCGGGTCTGATGGGTGTGTGTAGATCTGGTTCGACTCGAAGAACCCAAGTCGACGTTCTTCTCCCCGACCATCTCCGGTCCGATAGAATCGGGGTCCCTAAGTTTTACCTTGTGTTAATAAAACGGGAGGTGATTTTTACTAAAAGGACTATGGACAAGAAGAGTTTAGTGACATAAAGAGGACGAATATATCGGGAGGTAGGAGGTGTATGGGGAAGTGTTCTTTTTCTTAAGACGTTTTGAGAGAACGACGTAACAAAAGAAGGAGAAGTGAAAATTCTGTTATATATATTCACCGTCAGTTCAGAAGACGTATTAGTCTAAATCGGTGAAATGGACCTGAAAAATTGAATATACGTCTCATGTAGCACGTTTTACGGTCCGACCTACTTCGTGTTCGACCTTAGTTCTGACGGTCCTCTTTATAGTTGTTGGAGTCTATACGACTGCTGTCGTGGGATACCGTCTTTCGATTCTTCCTTATTTCTCGGAGAACTACTTACACTTTCTCCTCTCATCTTTTCAACCGAATTTTGAGTTGTAAGTCTTTTGATTCTAGTACCGTAGACCAGGGTAGTGAAGTACCGTTTATCTACCCCTTGGTCACCTTTGTCACTCTCTGAAATAAGAAAACCCGAGGTTTTAGTGACGTCTACCACTGACGTCGGTACTTTAATTTTCTGTGAACGAGGAACCTTCTTTTCGATACTGGTGGGTTGTCCTAATTTTATTAGGACAAAGTGATACTGTCGTATAATTTTTCGTCTCTGTAATGAAACGGTTGTTTCAAGGGAGATCAGTTTCGATACCAAAAAGACCATCAGTGCATGCCTACACTCTCAACCTGATATTTCTTTCGACTCACGTCTTCTTAACTACGAAAACTTAACGCGACAACCTCTTCTGAGAACTCTCAGGGAACCTGTCCTTCCTCTAGGTTGGTCAGGTAGGATTTCCTTTAGTCAGGACTTATAAGTGACCTTCCTGACTACGACTTCGACTTTGAGGTTATGAAACCGGTGGACTACACTTCTTGACTGAGTAACCTTTTCTGGGGCTAAGACCCTTTCTAACTTCCGTCCTCCTCTTCCCGTGTTGTCTACTATACCAACCTACCGTAGTGGCTGAGTTACCTGTACTTAAACTCGTTCAAGGTCCTCAACTACTACCTGTCCCTTCGGACCGTACGACGTCAGGCATCCCACAGTTTCTCAGTCTGTGTTGACTCGTTGACTTGACTTAACCTGAAATAGTGGAGGTAGTTCGTGGGGTTCCGATACGGAACAGGAACAGTACCTCTTCCAATTTCACATGTATCGGTGATCAAGTTAATCTCGTCTCTCTTGGTTAGTCGTAATGAGAAAGAGGGATCGGGTTGACGGGGAATGGCCGAAGGGGAGATACAAGAGATCTACGTCAAGGTTACGTAGAGGTTAAGACACTACTCGATTCTCGTCGGACTCAATCCTGGTGTCGTATGACACTAGGAGGAAAAGTACTTTAGTGTACGATTTTGAGGTTTAAACTTTGAACTTTCTGTTAGTTAAGATTTACTTTGGACGTTTAGTAGAAAAACTACTAGAATCTGTATTTCTTGTCAGGGAACCTGACGTTCTAGTTTGGTCAGTTAAGATTTCCTTTAGTTAGGACTTATAAGTAACCTTCCTGACTACAACTTCGATTTCGAGGTTATGAGACCGGTGGACTACGTTTCTCGGTTGAGTAATCTTTTCTGGGACTACGACCCTTTCTAACTTCCGTCCTCCTCATCCCCCGAGCAGACTCCTGCTCGATTAGTTTATAACTATTACCGACGTCTTTTTAGGTCTATGAGTATGTTATTAGAAGGAAGGTAAGATCTAATTTTCTAGACCCTTCCCCACCCCCTAATAAGACAAGTCCCTGTTACCGTAGGATTTTTTGAGTGTCCCTACATGTACATTTGTAGTCTTGTCCTACTCTTGAAATATTATTAGTAATTGCTGATGCCGAAGTTAATTGATCAAAGTTCTTTTCGTTTCTTCTTACGTCAGTTTACTGTATTAGTCTAAATCAGTAAAATGGACCTGAAATAGTTGAGGTAGTTCGTGAGGTTTTTCATAAACCTCGTTGTAATCAACCTACGATAGGGTTTATTAGTCTACAAACTAAACGTTTGTCCTACACCGAATTACTAGCTTTGTCTCTTGATCCAAGTAAGTTCATAGATCTCGGATTTTATTAGGACAAATTGTTCAAATTGTTGTACATTGTGTATGGGAGGTCAACCGTCTTTGTGGACAGTTAATGTTCATGATTTATGAAGGTGTTTGGTAAATCGTCAATTACCTGATGTCGATTCGGAACCTCCGTTCAAGTCTTATCTCAACTTTGAGTTGTGGTCTGAACAAAAAAATCTTTTGGACCTTCATACTTGCAGTGACTTAAGCTCCTCGCCGAGTTTTGGTCTTCAACACGACGTAATTCTTGCGTGACCCCTGAAGTGATCGTCAGGTCGCCAATTCTGAGACGTGAGGGTTACGTACCACGGACTCAAACTAGAGATCACCTCCTCGATCGGATGTTCCTGTGACCTTCAAATTGATCGATTCAAAATTGAACGTATACCCCGAAAGGCCCACCGAGTCACTATTTCTTAGGTGGACGGTTCGTGCTCTGCACCCAGACTAGGAACCCACCGCTTCTAGGGGACCTCTTCCCTGATCCGTTAGGTTAGGTTATAAGGACGGACCCTTTAGGGTACCTGTCCCTTCGGACCGCCCGATGTCAGGTACCCCAACGTTTTCTCAACCTGTGTTGAATTCTCTGAGTTGTTGTTGAACGTATACAACAAAAGAAGTCAGGGTAACCCTTTATGTGATACCAAACCCGAAACAACTACAACAAGAGGTATCTAAGAAGGAACAAAAACGTCTTTATCCTAATACCGAATACCGAGTTCAGTAGACTTTCGGAGAGGTCCTTTGACACGAGGTTTCCCTTCTGAGGTGTCCTTCTTGTAGTCTCTTCCTTCAAAGAAAAGAGGAGAAACCATTACAAGCAGGTTTTGTCAAAAGTAATAGAGCGTTACCTATTTTGGGGTGTTCGTGTTAAAAGTCATTGGTGGAATTTCTTTTTAACGGTCGGACACGATAAAGTCTACTTCGGGTATAGGTTTCGTGAGGACTGAGAAGTAAAGTTGAGGTGTGGGAGGAGTTGGAGTGACCAGGGGTCATGGGGTGGGAGTAATGTGTGTGGTCGGGTCGTGACACTAAAAATGACATTCGGAGACACGGAGACGAGTTTGGAAGGAAGGAAGGACCTTATGGGAGGAAAGTCAGGACCGGTTAATATAGGTGGTGGAGTGAAATTCACCGACGAATTTTGAGCAAAGGAATACCTTCACTAGTCACTAAAAGGAGAGTGTCAAATTTGTAAAGGGATTATCCCCAGTCTATCAAAGTACATTAAAACGTGTCCAGTCATATAGAGAGTACAGATCACAATGGTCACCACCCACAATCAAGACCAGAGGAGAGGTGTCGGGACTAGTGTTGGAGTGATCCTGGGCCTGTGACCTTGTACGAGTCTCCCTAGTGGAATCTACAGATGACCGTGTCATAAAAATCCTTAAAGAATAAGACTAACTCGACATCAGGATTTCGTCTGTAATAACCACTTTATACATCGTCCACCCGTCCTAATGTCTTTTCAAGACCGGTCAGTTAAATCACTTCTTCACTTACCTCCACCCCCTGGTTGGGAACCCCTTCGACTCTTCTGTCGACCTCTTTTTTCCGTCCACCTTCACCTCCGATCTCCTAACCCTGTCTGATCCCCCAACCCGTTTTCCGTCTCCTTCCCGCAAAGTCCTCCAAACCCCCTCAACAGGGTTCCGTCCCGGAAAGCCTCGGGCCCTTGCTCTGACCCGTCCAGGCTGAGTGGATACCCCACCCCTTTTGCCTTTCGGCGTCTTGGCTTCTCGTCCAGTGCCATCGCAACCTTCCGGAGCAGCTCCTGCCTCGTCGGGTGGACGCGCCGGCTTGACTCTACCATGACCTTAACCTTCGACACGCCCTTCTACCACATGGCGTCGAGTCTCCAGACTTACATGACCCCGGTACCGGTGTCCCGGCAGCGGGCGGGTCGCTTGCGACGGCGGTCGTCGTCGCTTTTGGACTCGCACCCCGGACGGTACCGGGCGGCCAGACGAAGGGCAGCGGGTCAGCCGGCCCGGTGCACTGTCGGACCAGTCCACCCGCCGCGGGCGCACTGTTAGCCGTCCAGTGCACTGGACGATGTCGAGGAGTGGCCACTGGGCCCTCATGACTGAGGGTAGGGAGGTCAGGGTCTCACTTGGGCTTCGAGGACGCCGGACGCCACCTACCACGTCCCGTAGCCGGTACCAAGTTCAAGTCCGCCAAGGGCCCTGACCACCTCGTCATCGATTACGTGGAGGTGTCAACGGTCCGGACGCTAGTGTCTTGATATACGCGTCGTCTCCTATCTTCGGAGTGCACCCCTCCGGCTCACCCGCTCGCTCTTTCCTTTCAGAGGGCTCGGCACTTGCGTCTCATTTTCCAGCGGTCCGGAGGACCCTCCATTTCCTGCAGGGTCCGGGTCCCTTAAAGTCTTCGTTTTTTATACCTCTGAATTTTGGTGTCCGGGAACACTACACTTTACGACACCCCGTCTTTCCCCAACCTTAATCCATCAGTCTTACCGAGTCGATCTCTCACGTAGTGTTCTAATGTTTTTACCCTTGATGAATACTGACCCCTTTTCTACACATGAAAGTCTCGTTCGAACTCCGCTGGACAAAGGACCGAGACCTCACCCAAGAAGAAATCACCAATTATTAGAGGGTCATTGACGGGGGTTTAGGGGAAGAGTGTCTGTTTTTACGGTGTTTGTCACATCCAGGACATGAATGACGTTCACCATTCTGTAACGAACATGAAACCAACGTTTGACTTCTTGTGGGTCTCTACTGTCCAGAATATGGGTCTCTCCTTAAGACGTCCCCAAATGCATCTTTCAGGCTCTTAGTCCTGAATCATTTCATCCTTTAACTTTTAGTCGGGTTTCTAAACGTAAAATCTTTAGAGTACAACTCACCAACCTACCTATTCTTTGGTCACTCCCTCCGAAAAAAAAAAAAAAAAACCCAACCTTCTATTACCCTCAAAATTAAGGACGTTACCCTTTCCTTCTCTCGATATCTAGGTCCTTTATCACCCATAGACCTTCGTCTCTCCCATTCCCCGAACTTCCGATTAGTCACTCTTGTATCTATAAATAACTTAGTTCCTGGCACAGAAACAAGTGGTGACATAATAGTCTCGTGTCAACTTAGGGAGTGACGTTTTCCTCTATTTTTGTCACGACAACACTCCGTAATAAACCGATCGTCCATTAAAAAATTAAGATTTTAACGTAAAATCTTAATCTTTTTTACCATTCTAGTCCTTTTACTTGAAAATTTTTATTTTCAGAGAATTTTTCGTACTAGTGAATATAGATCCGAAATCCATGGACAATTTCACTTTCCACGAGACAGTACAGGTTGAGAAACGTTGGGGTGCCTGATATGTCAGGTACATTAAGAGGTTCGGTCTTAGGACCTTACCCACCGGAAAGGGAAGAGGTCCATAAATCGTCAATACATATGTACCGAGTACCCGAAGGGACCATCGAGTCACCATTTTTTAGACGGACGTTACGTCCTCTGGGTCCAAGATAGGGACTCAACCTATCTATAGGACCTCCTCCCGTACCGTTCGGTGAGGTCATGAGAACGGACCTCTTAGGGTACCTGTCTCCTCGGACCTCCCGATGTCAAGTATCCCAGCGTGTCTCAGCTTGTACTGACTTCGCAGATTCGTCGTCGTATGTGTGGAATACAACCCTTTAGTTTATTTATAACAGAGAGTGAATAAAATTGAAAAGTCCTAAGTAGTTCTTTAAGGAGAATCTTCCAGTCAATACGATAAATTACCTTGTCTCGAACATCGTTTCCTTCATCTTTAATCTAGAGAGTCAAAGTCTAGGATCGTAACGCATAAATGTGATTAAAGATATACCGAATTTGGATTTAAAAGTAGGAGAGATTGTTTACGGACTCATGAAGTGGTCAATCCTCTCTGTAATGGGTCAATGAATCCCTCCTCTAGACTCTTGGTAACAGTCTTCTTAGTTCAAGTATTAGTCCATCAACAGGGTGTCCTAGTTATTAAAAAAAAAGTCCTAGTTATTAAACCTTTCTTAAGTTTTGTTCAATTTCCACTCTCGTTCTCCAGTTTCACCCCAAAGTCCTGACCCGTTCACGGTATTGAGGGGAAAGACACTATGAGTTGGATATAGTCCTCTCTCTTCATTAAATGTATTTTCTCGGTGTTTTACTTCTTCGACCTGGGTTTATTCCTCTGATATTTTTAATGACTACTTTTATGAATCTCTAATAACAACTCTCTATAAGGTTTGTATAAGGTTAATAAGGGAGAGACTGGTCATATAGTTAGTCTTTTCATTATCTGTTAGTAATTTTAAATTTTTTTTAGTAGTCTCAGGTTAATTTATAAGTCTCGGATCGTCATTATCATCGTTTTTAATTTTAGTTACCAATCAATTGTAATATTTGACAAGTCAAACATATATACGATGTAACGGTAGTTAAAACTGTCACACATGTGCAGGTAGGGTTTGAGGGATTGACAGGGAATATATTTATTGTTTTCGTTACTGTGTCTATTATACATAATATATAGACTAACAAAAGAGATAAAAAGAAAAATAATTTCTGTTGAATTTATTTATTTTATACTAAATTGAAGGTATAGAGACTTTCACTTTTAACGAGTCAGCACAGTCTGAGAAAAGGTCGGGTACCTGATAAGTCAGGTACCTTAAGAGATCTGATCTTATGACCTCACCCATCGACAAGGGAAGAGGTTCCCTAGAAGGGTTAGGTCCCTAACTTGGTTCCAGCGAACATAACGTCCGTCTAAGAAATGGTCGACTCGGTGTTATAGATATCGTAGATTATTTTAATCAAATAGATAGTCTTTTTCTTAAGTGACAGTCTGTTACATAGGTCTAAAAACCGAGTATTTCACCTCAGTAATCACATCTTCCTCTCTCCGCCCTTACTGATTAAAACGGACTCCTTCAGAAAGGTTTTCCTTTACTAAACTCGACCGAAGGTTTTGTACTCAACCGTCCCTTCCTCGTACCCGTTTCGTGTCTCCACACCTTCTTCTACCATATAACTCGTTCCCAAATACCCCTATCGATTCCTCTTCACACGGTACTACTAGAGTGAAGATGGTATAAGGGAAGAGGAAGTTACGGAAAGGGTGGAGGGTGAGGGTGGTGGATGAACTTCCAGATTTGAATGTAGAATGGTGGGACAGTTAGAGACTGAAGAGTTTAAACCCATTCTGTGGTATCGGGAGATTTAAAAAGAGGTAGTCTCGTGAATGGAGTCATAACATTAACGGACAGGTAAACAGAACTCAAGAGGTAATCACACTTTCAAGGAATTTCCGTTCAAGACATAAATGACGACATAAGGATCGGGACCCGTGTAGAGGAACCTTGAGTTGAAGTTTCTGGACCCTCTAGGGTCGGACGGGATGGACGACTAAGAAACACTCACCGTCCATTTTCCCCTCCCTGTCATTCTGACCCTTTTAAATCGTTTTATTATTTCTTGGACGGACGGTCACGTCCTCTGCATTCTCTACGTCCAAACTAGGGACCTAACCCTTCTAGGGGACTTCTTCCTTTACCGATGGACGAGGTCATAAGAACGGACGTCTTAGGGTACTTGTCTCCTTGGACCGTCCGATGTCAGGTATCCTAACGTTTCTCAGTCTGTACTGACTTCGCTGAATCGTGTCGTGTGTCATGTCATCACGTATTTCTCTTTCTGACTGTTTTTAATGAAATCTTTTTCATCCAACTTCGACTCACTATTTCATTGCTTTCCTCCTCTAAGAACTAGTTCTAAGACACATGATCTATTTACCATGGAATAAATAGAGAGTGTGGTCGACACACTTTAATAGTAGGTATAAAATGTCAGTTCCTTTGCCCGAGACTCTTAATTTTTATTAAACTGGTTTCAGGGTATCTATCAACAGTCTTAGTCATAAACTTGGGTTCAGAAGATACGGTTTTAGATAACGAAAATATAGATAGTATGAATGAACTTTCGATTCGATTTCTAACATAACTCTAAAGTAAGAATTCAGACACCCTTCGATCACTTTACAGAATCGACTTTTCATTACTCTGGTCTCAACTTTAAACGAGTCCAGTCAAACAATTGGATACATCCTCCTTAACTTACCCCTTTCAACATACGTCCATCTAATCCAGACCCCAACAACTGAGTCTCGAGAGATTTGTTGACTGGTAAGAGTGCAAGACACCCCGAGTCTTTTACGTCTGGGTCTAAGTGGATCCTTCCTACTGAAGTAAAAAGAAAAGGGTACAACCGATCGGTTTGGTCACTCTGAATTCGAAACATATCCAACAGTTGTAAATGTCTTCACCTCTACCGGTTTTAACCGACACGAGGCACTGAGAGAAATACGGGTAAGGTATACTTGATATACCTTCGTAGTGATGGAGATTACGTGGGACAATGGAGGTCGAAGAGGTCACGATACAGGTTTTAAGTTCATACGATAGGTCAAGGGGTGATGATTTGTAATGTCGCAAGGAACTCCAATGATTTTTATAACACACAGGTCAAACAGAAGAAAAACTCGGAATAGGGGAGATGAGAGAATGAATCAGTATATTGACAAAGTCAATAAAAAAGTCCGAACAATAACAAATCAGTGAGTCAGCACAGGTTGACAAACGCTGGGGTACCTGACATCGGGCGGTCTGAGGAGACGGGTACCTTAAAGGGTCCGTTAATATGACCTCACACAACGGTAAAGGAGGAGGTCCCCTAGAAGGACTGGGTCCCTAGTTTGGGTTCAAAGGATGTATCCGTCCGCTTAATAAATGGTGACTCCGTGGACCCGTCGTTGGGGAAAAGTCCGAATGGGGGAGTAAGAAAAACAAATTGTAAAAAGACAAAATTTTACAAATAAATTTTTTTATTTATAAATAAACCGACGCGGTGTAGAACCGACACTGTACACCCTAGAAGCTAGAAGTAACGTCGTACGTCCTAGAAATCAACACTGTACATCCTAGATCAAGGAGGTGGTCCCTAACTTGGGTCCGGGGAACGTAACCTCGTGCCTCAGAATTCGTGTCCTGGTGGTCCTTTAGGGTGGGGGTTGATTAATAATTGTTGAAAAGGATTGAGATCTGTATGTAAAGAACGTTATTAACCGGAACAGGACAGAGAGACGTCAGGATCGGATGTGTGTCTAAAAAAAAAATTAACGGACCTATAAATGTACCCTCAAAAAGAAATCAAAGTCTTTTTGATTTCGGGACTCCCTTGAAAGTTGTCTAGACTCGTCTTCCTCACTGTCACCCCTTCTCCCTATACCCAGTTTACGTCACTACAAAGTTTATGTTTCACTGGTCTGAGTCGTCGATTGACCCCTTTCGTCCCTACCCCTGTTCACTTTCTCCTCTCTTTTTCACGTGGTTAGACCAAAGGGCTCCCTTACTACCCCGGTGACTGACTTATGTTGTACTTCGCGGTCAAAACCTTTTTTCTACTACTTGAGACTCTGTACGACGCGACCCCCTCTAACTTCCTGTCGTCTCAATTTTACAGATCCTTCCGGTTCCTTTATGTCCGAGCCTCGCGCTTTCTCTCGAGACCCGTAGTAGACGAGTTTCTATTATCAACTCTAGTATTTTTATCAGTTCTCTTTTACCCTTTTACCTTCCTTCTGATTTTTTATCCCCTTTTCTTCTACGACCATTATCTTCACACACTCCCTATTTTCCTTGTGTCTTCCCTATATCACTAATCATCCCACCTGACTCTAGTCTCTACATCTATTCCCATTCCCGAATGGACTCGTAAAAAAAAATCAACGAAATTTAAAAATAAATAAATAAAAACCGACACGACCCAGAAACGACGACGTCCCCGAAAGACATCCACGTCTCTCGTCCCCGACGAGATAAACCACCACGAACCCGATGAGTAACGTCACCGAAAAGAACGACGTCTCGTGCCCGAGACCCCGTGCCTGAAGTCGTCACCACGGTTCATCCAAGATCTCGTGTTCAAGTTCTCAACACCACGTGCCCAAATCGACGAGACGTTGTACACCTTAGAGGGGTCTAATTCCTAGCTTGGGTGTAGAGGACGTAACCAACCACCTAAGAAATGGTGACTAGGGTGGTCCCTTCGAATGGAGGATTGAAATTTTGCGTTTACACAGTATTCTTCGGGAGTGTCAGTTTTATGTAACTAAAAATAGAGGTACTGTACGGAAAAACGAACGTTCTGTATATCCCTGAGTACAATAAAGTCCCCTTTCCTCCAGATGACTTCACTATATGTATTGTTGGGTCTGCTCTTCCTTTTGGTCTGAAGTCTTACTCGGCTTCAGTTCCCGGACTGAGGAGAGAGTAGAGGGAGAGAGAATGCTGAATACAAGAGACTCATAGCTGAGGAGACCAGTCAAAAGAGAAACGAACAGTTCAATGACCTTGAAGGACTATTAGAGATTAAGGGGACACTGAACTGTAAATAACGTGTTATGGGTTTCAAAAGGTACTGAAATGTCGAACTCTTAGGAGAGTAAGAAGATAGACACGGAGACCTCTAGGGTGATAAAAGATTTCGAGACACGTTTAGTTCTAAAAAAAAAAAAGTAAAAAGAAAGAAAAGAACGGAACGACACTTCGAAAACCCTAGAATCAAGGGACTACTCCCTACCTTGGGCCCCGGACCCGTCACTCGCGTAGGTCAGGATTAGTGGCCTAGTGGTCCCTTCAGGTTTTAGTTTTAAGAAGACTAGAGGGACCTTCTTATCACATGTACAAAGTATTAAATTGGTCAATGGATGCTACGTGTGGATCCAACGAAGGTTCAAAAGAGTCAATGTCTGTCACGATGTCACTGTAAACATGTAACATGCAACATGGGCGATGCTAAAAATCTCCCATGACCAACGGTTCGATCACACAAAAGTAGGAAAGAGTGGTAGTTATGGAACGAAAAGTAAACCTTTAAACTAGGCAGTCAAACCATCGAACCTACTCCGACTCGATCGGGACCAAATTCGGTCCATTAATCCCAATGGAGGGGGTGGGGGAGTGATATTTGTGACTCATCCTATTCTCACATGTAAAGGTGGTTATTACACACTCTCACGGATGAAGTAATGCCAGAAGGTTGTAATCATGAGTGGAAAAGTAACGATGACAACTACGGAACTTTAATTAAAAATCGAGATCGTTCTACGTACTGAAGATGTAGTAATATCTTTTTCTTCGACCTAGTAAGACCTTTTTTATTCCTCTATCCTTCTTCATTGTACTTATATATTAATTGGTTTTTATGTTTCTTATTTTCCTATCTTTATTCGGGTTTGATAGATTTGGACACATTTGTCCAATTTGACTTTCTCCGAAACACCACAGGCTGAGAAACTTTGGGAGAAACTTTGATATGTCAGGTACCGTAAGAGGTCCGGTCTTATGACCTCACCCATTGGCAAGGGAAGAGGTCCCCTAGAAGGGTTGGGTCCCTAGTTTGGGTCCAAAGGGTGTGACGTCCGCCTAACAAATGGTCGACTCGGTGGTCCCTTCGGGTTCTTATGTCCTTAACCACCGGATAGGGAAGTGGTCTCCTAGAAGGACTGGGTCTTTGGTTTAGTCCCAGAGGACGTAACGTCCGTCTAAGAAATTTATGAGAGTAATTTCCTGTTTCTGAGAGTTTAACTCGGGGGGGGTTTTTCGGATTTACAATAACAATTGTCTAGAAAATAAAACGAATAAATAAAAAACCACGGATCTATCCCTGAACTTGGGAGTTGGGAGTCTAATTCAGACTACGACATGGTCGACTCGATGGGTCCGACAATTCTTTGTAAAATCTACTTCAGACTTTCTTACAAGTCTCTACATGGTCTTCTTACGTCTGTTTTTCCCTCGTTCCTGCCGTAAATAATTGTACACTTTTCTTGAGTTCTGTGTGTGTTTTAACTTACTTTGTTTCTATTTATAAAAATTACTATTTTCCATGTTGAGTGTTTCTTCTATCTCTAGTCTTCGGTAATTTGTGGATTGTTGTTTCTTTGTTTATATGGATTTCGTTTTTAGTCTTCTTTATATTCCCTTTTCTTTTTTAATATTAGTAGTCAAGTTAAGTCAACGAGTCAGCACAGGCTGAGAAACACTGGGGTACTTAGCGTCGTGTGGTCCGGAGGGACAGATAGTGGTCGAGGGTCTCAAGTGAGTCTGAGTGCAGGTAGCTCAGTCACTACGGTAGGTCGGTAGAGTAAGAGATAGCAGGGGAAGAGGAGGACGGGGGTCAGGGAGGGTCGTAGTCTCGGAAAAGACTACACAGTTGAGAAACGTACTCCACCGGTGTCATGACCTCAAAGTCGAAATCGTAGTAAGGAAGGTTTCTTTAGGGTCCCGACTAGAGGAAGTCTTACCTGACCAACCTAGAGGAACGTCAGGTTCCTTGAGAGTTCTCAGAAGAGGTTGTGGTGTCAAGTTTGCGTAGTTAAGAAGCCGCGAATCGGAAGAAGTGTCAGGTTGAGAGTGTAGGTATGTACTGATGACCTTCTTGGTATCGGAACTGATCTGCCTGGAATCAACCGTTTCATTACAGAGACGAAAACTTATACGAAAGATCCAACCAGTATTGAAAAGAAGGTTCCTCATTCGTAGAAAATTAAAGTACCGACGTTAGTGGTAGACGTCACTAAAACCTCGGGTTTTATCACTCTGTATAATTGTAAAGAGACTCTTATAACATAGTTCACGTCTTTTTTTATTCTTGTAGAACTTAATACAGTAATTATTAAATTTATATTATCTAAATCTTAGAATATAGGATGTGTTTATATATTTTTAAAACATAGAGTATACAATAATCGACAGGTATTCTGTAAATCTTTTTGACCGTTTTTACATTTGTAATGTCTTTCATTTTAAGAAAAAAAAAGAATGAGTTTCAAAAGGTTGAGTAAAATAAAACACCACAAAAAAAGAATGAGTCTCCAAAGGTTGAATAAAACGTCAAAAGAAAAGTTCCTCTTAAGAATATCCTATCCAAGAAACTGGTCTTATATATTTTTAACTCCTCCTTTTTTAGATTTGTACATCTATATAAAAATTCTAAGATTTATTAAGAGTCCGGTTGACATTTTTGTTTATACACCACAGGGTTTCTGTTTTCTTGTTCTACTTGTTCCTCCTAGAACCTTATGTTCTTCTCTTTTTTTCGTCTTGAAATAGCAGGAAAGGAGAGGGTCCAACAATTGATAACGTCTTAGAAATCCGAGAGGACTCGTCACATTGGACAGAGGGGAGGATGGGGTTTATCCCTCTTCCATAAACGAAATGAGAGGGGGGTGGGTCATATGATAGAGTGAGGAACATGGACCCGATATTTTTACCTGGTTCCTGGGTACAAGTTCCAGCCGAGAGGGTCTGATAGTCCTTCGGCCGGGTGACACGGTCGCCGCTGAGAGGGGAGGGGGTGGGATTATTTGAAATAAGAGGAAACTAAGACGGAGCACAGACCTTAAGAAAAGGTTGGGACCGTACCTGGTGTCGTTTTATGAGGATCTTCGTATAGTCTTCTTCTTATAGAGGACAGGTTTGTAAAATAATGTCCTTACGCTTTGATCAATTTGTTGTCTTTTACGTAATTCCGTTACAAATATAATTTATCGAACTTTCTCTTCCTGGTATAAGATCTTCAATTCTTCCTTCAACTATACCGATAAGATTTAATCTGTAGAACTACTTTGTCTTTATCTTACCTTGAAGAAATTGTTCTTTTACTTACATGTATACTTTGTTTTCCGTTATCTCAAACAAGAACTTTCAGTTCTCATTCTATTTCTACGGTGATAGGAATTATTCTGACAAATTAGCTACTTTATTCTGTGTAAAACATTTCCTCCTCTGTCTTAATAGTAATAAACGTCTACTATTGCTACAGGTGAATCTTTTAAACTCTTAATAGGTTGCTTTGATAATCTTACTTTTATTAAAGTCAGTTCTGGACTATTTTTTATTTATCTTTTTCTTTTGAAAATATACATATACAATCGTTATTGTTTAATACATACTTTAGTTTACCTTTTAAAACCAAGTGTTTTCGTTCATCCAATTACATACACTTTGTGGATCGTGTCAAGCATCATCTATTCCAATATACTTATTAGACATTGTTATTTTATAACTGATCTCCACTTTAATGGTTCTGTTTTCTATGTAAAATTCTAAGAACTAAAAATTTTTATACATAGATTGAAAAATAATTTCATAAAAGACGTATAATCTTGAGACCACCAGTCACAGATCTAGTTCTGTATCTTGTAGAGGTCGTGAGGTTTTCAGGGGACGTACAAGGGAGAACCAGGGATCAGTAAAAGGAGGGTTTCCATAGAGAAAAATATTTAATAAGAAAATTATCTTCTAACTAAAAAGAAAAAAATTATAAATAATTAAATAAGTAAACCGACGTGACCCAGAATTACCACCGCACACCCTAGAAATTAGAAGGAACGCTGTACGCCCTAGAAATCAACGTCGTACATCCTAAAAAAAAAAAAAATTTCTTATGTCCTAAAAAAAAATTATCACAGTCGTAAACTTGAGAATCAACGTCGTACGTTCTAGATCAAGGGACTGGTCCCTAGCTTAGGCCTCGGGGGACGTAACCCTCGTACCTCAGAATCAGTGACCTCGTGGTCCCTACAAGACGGTGCTATAAAGACTGAAGACTGGTGTGACTAATGAAAACGATCAAAATGTGAAATAAACTCACCTTAGTATGGATACATAGGAAATTCAGACCGAAGAAAACGAGTCGTAATGTAAATACTCTAAATAAGTATAACGAGTACACGAACATCTAATGAGTATAACGACATATCACAAAGGAACGTATTTAAATGGTATGCAAAGGTAAGAAGATGGGTTGATGATCATGAAAGGTCAACCCCCGATAATACTTTTCATGATTTTTTTTTTTTCATGATGACCCTCGTGTGTGCTGTACATACTACGGACAGAAAACCATCTGTCCTTCCGTTAAAGGAAAAGGTATTGATGGCATGGGATGGGTACCGAGGGGTCCGCCACGTCACCATTTCTTAGGCGGACGGCTACGTCCTCTGCGTCCTCTACGTCAAAGTCCGGACCAGGTCTTCTAGGAGACCCCTTCCTTTACCGTTACGTCGGGTCAAAAGAACGGACCTTTTAAGGTACCTGTCTCCTCGGATCGCCCGATGTGATGTCAGGTACCCCTACTTTTCTCGACCTGTGTTGACTCACTGACTCGTGTGAGTGTGTGATCTAACTTTTCTCTTACACGACTAAGGTCTTCTATGACGGTTCGTCAAAAAGTTACACTGATATGGTTAAATGTGTGTATACTCTCAAGGTCAACGATGGGTATCAACGACGATGAAAAAGTAAACTCGGTAAGACTACTTTCACATCACAATAAGGTAATACCAAAATTAAACGTAAAAGGACTACCGATTACTTCAACTCGAGGAAAAGTATGCAAATAACGGGTAAAACTATAGAACGTTTCGTAGTCAACGGTAAAAGGATCATCCAACGAAAGAAAGGATAACTAAACATTCTCAAAAAAAAAAAAACAGACGTAGTTCGGAATCAACACCGTGTGTCCGAGAAAGCGACACCACGTACTTGAGAGATCAACACCGAATCAACGTGGCGCCGTACATCCTAGAATCAAGGGACTGGTCCCTAACTTGAGAGTAGGGGACGTAACGTTCCACCTAAGAATTTGTAACCTGGTCGTCCCTTCAGGGAACTTTCTCAAGAATTATATAAGAACGATGTTCGGGAAACTATCTATATTCTCAACGTTATAAAATGGGGTGAGACACCTAACAGAAAAATGAGAGAGTTATCATAGAAGACCACTTATCTTCAAGTATTAAAGTCATATTAGATAGTTTTAAAAGGAAACATCAATTGTGAAAAAGTACAGAACAAAAAAAAGGCTGGTTTTAACAAAAAAGTCATGGTATTTAAATAAAATTATAGAAAAAGAGATACTGATTTAAGTGTCACTATTATTTTCATTACACAGAAAGACAACAGTTCGACCCATGCACGATTCAGGGAAGTCAACACAGACTGAGAAACGTTGGGGTACCTGACATCGGTCAAAGGAGACAGGTACCCTAAGAGGTCCGGTCTTATGGCCTCACCCAAGGGTAAAGGAAGAGGTCCCCTGGAAGGGCTGGGTCCCTAGTTTGGGTGTAGAGAATATAGAGGACGTAACCGTCCGCTAAGAAATGGTGACCGTGGTGGAAACTACGGTTCTACCCATCTTATACAATTTTAGGTGGATAACTTAAAAGAAATTTATGAGGAGGTTTCGTAGGACTATTTTCCGTCCTTCAAAAATGAAAACGAAAACACCTTCCTGGGTCTTACGAAATTCACGTTTACACGAACCGATCATTACTGTATATAAGACAGAGAGTGTAAAAATAGTAACCAAGAAGACATCTTTCAAGAGAACACTTTATGGTGTGCAACATAAATAGTTTGTACACTTATCGGTTCCCTTCCTTGTAGTAGGAAGACGATGACACTATCGTGTAACGAGAAAAAAACACACTACGTCCCTGAAGAGGAACGTCACCGAGGAGAACAAGGGGCTATACCCCGAGATCCCGTGTGTCCGAAGTGATCAACACCGTGCTCCCGAGTCATCATCGCCGAGGACCCGAGATCTCGTGTTAGAGTCATCAACACCGTATGTCCGAAGTAACGAGGTACTGTACACCCTAGAAGGACCTGGTCCTCAGTTTGGAAGTAACCGTCCCCCTAAGAAATGGCGACTCGAAAACTCTTTCGGCTATCATGAAACGAGAATTCGCATACTGTTATGGAACACGAAAAGGTCACATTAAACGTCGCACTAGACGGGGCTCTAAGACATATGGGTCATAAAGGTCACAATTTATTTCTTCTCTCGAGACACACAAAAGTAGTATTAAAAGGTCAAAGATGTATAATAATACATTAAACAGTAGGTTAAAAAAAGAAGAAGTAGTTACTAAAAATCTTCGGTAAAAACTAGTCTAATACAGAAAACTGTCGTCGGAGGGTAGGTGAAAAGGGAAAGTCACTGGCCCCACCCCCGGACCAAAAGGTAGGAAGGACCCCGAGACACTTCAGTCAGACCCCGGGTCTTTGTCCCGGACGAAACGACCACACGTCTGGAAGGTGTCGAGTTATCGGTGTCTGACTACCCCACCTAATAGTGTCACGTATATCAGGTGTCAAAACAAAACAAAAAGTTTTGACGTAAGCGTAGTCAGGTTAACAAAAGAGTTTCTGGCTCAGAAATTGGTCGGACTAGATCAAGACGCAACTTGAGTCACGCTCTCGTCTCGAGACCCTAAGACGTCCCTCGTTGTCCCTTGTATTTATCGGTAGCACCATAACAAGGGTGTCGTCGAGGTCCATCGTCGCCGGATACGAGTTAGGTGATCGAGGTGACCGGCGCCGGTACGAGGGGAGCCCAGGGTACTCAGACCTTCCACCTCCACCATCGTGTGTCACCCCTAGGGTTTAACAACGACGAGAAAAAAAAAAATAAACCGACGCGAGGTACCGTAGACCAAGGAACTGTGGGTGGGGAACGTAACCTTCGTACCTCAGAATTGGTGACCTAGTGGTCCGTTCAGGGGGTTTGACAAAGAATTTCATCCACTTAACGTTACATGTGTCAGTAACAACAAAGTCAGTGATTCAGCACAGGCTGAGACGCTGGGGTACCTGACGTCGTACGGTCTGAAGGGACAGAAAGTGATAAAGGGTCTCGAACGAGTTTGAGTACAGATGACTCAGTCACTACGGTAGGTTGGTAGAGTAGGAGACAGAGGGGAAAGAGAAGGACGGGAGTTAAAAAGGGTCGTAGTCCCAGAAAAGGTTACTCAGCCGAGAAACGCAGTCCACCGGTTTCATAACCTTGAAGTGGTAGTCAGTAATCTACACTTATTTACGAACAAAACAGCATAAGTAGGGTCCGAAATCGTTCTAGGGTCGACCGGACTTGTAGAACGGAAAACCATCATGACTCTGAACTTACCGCGGACTGAATGAGAAAATGATCGATCTCTCAACGTAGTAAATGGGTTAGTCTATGACAAGTATTTTACGGGTGGAATGTAGTTGTCGTAGAGAAACCATTATACGAAGAGGTACGGATGAAGACCTCCCCGTTATCCACTGTGTAAGAAAGGTAATTGTACATAAAGTACAGAGTCTCACCGGACACGGTTCTGACACGAACTCCTTAGAACCTTTCTGTCAAGTTTTTATTATTATCTATCATAAATCGTTCGTGAATAATTAACAAGTTATATCTATCACATAAATAGTAGTTATAGTTATAGGTAGTTATTATTATAAATCACACGTCAATAATTCCGTGATACGATTCTCGAAACACGGACAATAGGGTAAAGTAGAAGTGTCATTAAGATACTCCGTCCTTCCGAAAAATAGGGTCAAAATCTCTACGTCCTTGACTTCAAGTCACTCCAATTCCTTTAAAGGGGTTCCTTGAACCGGACATTCACAACCTTGATTCATTTACGGGTTTGTCCTATCTTTACGTCCAGACGGATAAGTGTCGGATATAATCGAGAGACCAGTATGTACCATAGATTGTCTGTACGACATGTTCGGTCAAACTACGTCGACCTTTTCAGAAAGGATATTAGCACCGTCATTCCAATCTTATAAGGTCGTTAATTTTGAAGTGTTTAGATGAGAGGGTTCAGTAGGGTGGGAGGGGAAGAGGAAGACGAGGGTGTTTAGGTAAGAGAGGTAGACACAGATAAGGACGGGAAGTTTGCCCAATTGGTGATGATACCTATTTTATCTATCACCCTCCGACGATAAGTCCTCCCTCGAGTCGAGTCACGAGACACTACTGGATGTCCCCACCCCACCCTCCATCCTTCCTCTGAGTTCTCCCTCCCCTATATACAAATGTATATCGACTAAGTGAAACAACATGTCGTTTTTGATTGTGTTGCAACATTTCGTTAATATGAGACTTTTTTTATTTATTTTTCGTGACTTTTTTCGAAGTGTTATGTTAACGTATCGTACCGTATTTTCTGAGAAACACTACATGGGGGGTGTGGGTTATCTTGGTGAGACGAATATCACGGAAGTCTTGCAGTACTATAAACACCGAAAGACGGAACTCTGTATGATAAGACAAAGTGTACGGGAAGGTGAGTTAATAAACAGTTTAAGGAAATTTTAAGTCGAAGTCAAGTCAAGTCAGCGACTCAGCACAGGTAAAGAAACTCTGGGGTACTTAGCGTCGTGCGGTCCGGAGGGACAGGTAGTGGTTGAGGGCCTCAAGTGAGTCTGAGTGCAGGTAACTCAGTCACTACGGTAGGTCGGTAGAGTAGGAGACAGCAGGAGAAGAGGAGGACGGGGGTTAGGGAGGGTCGTAGTCTCAGAAAAGGTTACTCAGTTGGGAAGCGTACTCCACCGGTTTCATGACCTTAAAGTTGAAGTCGTAGTAAGGGAGGTTTCTTTAGGGTCCCGACTATAGGAAGTCTTACCTGACCAACCTAGAGGAACGTCAGGTTCCCTGAGAGTTCTCAGAAGTGGTTGTGGTGTCAAGTTTTCGTAGTTAAGAAACCGTGAGTAGAAAGAAATATCAGGTTGAGAGTGTAGGTATGTACTGGTGACCTTTTTGGTCTCGGAACTGATCTGCCTGGAAACAACCGTTTCATTACAGAGACGAAAACTTATACGAGAGATCCAACCAGTATTGAAAAGAAGGTTCCTCATTCGTAGAAAATTAAAGTACCGACGTTAGTGGTAGACAAGACACTAGTTGTTGGTCAGACAACAAGGTACAGGTCAAGATTGACAACGAAGGACTGGACGTATGTCTAAAGAGTTCTCCGTCCAGTCTACCAGACCATAAGGCTAAAGAGAGTCTTAAAAGGTGTCAAATAACACTAGGTGTGTCAGTTTCCGAAACCGTATCAGTTATTTCGTCTTTGAGTCTACTGGTAATATAGATGATGACATCCGTTCTTAGGAAATCTTCTTTACCTCATCGGTAGTACCAGTCGTTTTCTCAGACTTTACGTCATGAGCCTACGTTAGAGTTTTTGCTGTCTTACTAGAGACAAGTAAAGGTTCCGTTTGGTAAGTTATAGTGTCATTAGGTTCAGATACGGGGTTGGTCATTGCGACTTCTCCGACTTCAAGTTGTCAAGATACTTCTGGATGTTCTGGAAAATCTTGATTGTGGGTTTTTTCTACAGGAAAAGTAATTTCCCCTGACCTTACGTTTTCATCCTACAGTTCTTTGTGGACCTTATTGTCCGTTTAAACCGGAACCTTATACCTTACTTCGTCCCGTTTCTAATTATCTCAAAACGGTTCTTTTACGTGACCAGTATCGTTTGTGAGAGAAGGTTAGGTAGATTTGGAGGTAGATTTGTAGATTTAGAAGGAATTAAAGGGAGACTGCCGTAATTGAGAAGACAAGAGACATAGTTGGAGAGCACACGTACGATCCAACGAAGTCCGTACAGAGAAACGTTGGGACACCTGATATCGGGTGGTCCGAGGAGATAGGTACCCTAAGAGGTCCGTTCTTATGACTTTACTCACCAGTACGGGAGGAAGTCCCCCAGAAGGGTTGGGTGTCTAGTTTGGGGACAGAGAATGTGGAGGACGTAACGTCCGTCCCATCGAGTCGACCATTTCTTAGGCGGACACTACGTTCTCTGGGGTCAAACTAAGGACCCAACCCTTCTAGGGGACCTCTTCCCTATCCGACGGGTAAAGAACCCGAAGGGACCACCGAGTCGATCACTTCTTAGGTGGACGTTACTCCCTCTGGATCCAAACTAGGGACCCAACCCTTCTAGGGGACCTATTCCCTTTCCGAATGGATGAGGTCATAAGACCGGACATCTTAGGGTACCTAACATATCAGGTACCCCAACGCTTACACTGACTTGCTGCAAGTGAAATGATCTCCCCGACTACCCGAAGGATCCATCCCGTGATGACCATTTCTTCACTTCACTTTCAACGAGTCAGAACAAGTTGAGAAACGTTGGGGTACCTGATATGTCAGGAACCTTAATAGGTCCGGTCTTATGACCTCACCCATCGGAAAGGGAAACGGTCCCCTAGAAGGGTTTGGTCCCTAACTTGGGTCCAGAGGACGTAACGTCCACCTAATAAATGGTTGACTCGATCGACCCTTCGGGGAGATGAATTATACTTTTACACAACGAGTGAGTAAGTTGTACTTTATGATAAGAAAAGTCCGTCATCCGATTCAAAGTCCTCTGTCTCTCAATTTATTGTGAAAACCTCTTCTTCCTGATATACGATTTCGTACCTGTTTTTGATCGATAATTATCATCGAGAGTGGTCGACTTTATTTCTTATCCAAAGGTGTTCGACCTTACCCACCCCTCTCGTATACCATCCTCTTTTCACACGACCCTGTAAGACTAAGTGGGGTTTGAAACCTTTTGTTCTCGACCACTAGGTCGACCCGTAAATGACCTTAGTTTCGAGTACGACACCTTGTCCTACTGTAAATAAACCGTAGAACCCAACCAAAACTCGGGAACACCCCTTACCTCAATCCTGGTTACGACTCTCAACAGACTTTTCCTCTGAAACTCTATGAGGTCCGTATACAACACGATCGACACCTTGGTCTCTTTCCGATAAGAGGAGTTAAGGTGCACCTTGAGTTGTGACGACTTAATAGAACTACCATCGAAAGTCGTGTACCCGACCATCGGGGGAACCCATCCCTGTGACCGTAAAAGTGTCTCGGGACAGACGTCGCCAGCACCGTCTCCGACACTCATCTCCTGTAACTTCTCTCGTTTGATCTCGTTATTCCTTCTTTTTCCACCTACGACTTACTTCCTATACCGACTGTCTGACTAAGGACGTAGACAACTCTGTGTGGACTCCAGAAGGTGAATTTTAACCCCGCTCTTATACTTAAGACTTGACGACTCTATAGAGATATGTATTTGTATGAATATAAGACTAGTCTATCTATTAGAATTTAATATTGGTACTTGATGACTCAGGACCTCTGTAGTCTCATATGAAAAATTAAACAAAAATCCCTTGATGTAGAGTAAATAGAAATACAGGGTCCTGGATAGTGTTTCGAACTGTACATCGTTGACCACTGTTTTATAAACACCTAAATAAATTGTTCCCTCAACCCTCCCCAGTCTCTTCCTCCCACGTCTCGTAGTGTGTATACACGTGTACGACTTGTGCACTCCTAAAGAAGAGTTAGACTGGTCTGGGTCTTATACTTCGTCTTTACCTTAGACACGGCTCCCCAAAGGTCGTGGGAAACTTAAGACGGACCACAGATACTCCTACATGGCTCTGTTCAAGGCACCGTCAATCTTTCACTTGACCGACGGTTCTACCTCTCCCTCCTCGTTTGTCAGAAGTGGAAGATGATAGGGCTCCAAGGGTTTCAGTTCCCCCTGGCCTCTATGGCTTCCCACTCCTCTACCGATCAACATCAAGTCACCCTTCTTCTCCTGAACAAATCTCCACCCAGATCTGTCTCACAGGATTTCTATCCCTTCTCTACTGGGACTCGACAGAAAAAGACCTTCCTCATCCCTCTCTACAGGATCCGAGTGTACACCCCCACGAACTCCATCTCTTCTCGTCCCTGGGGCCCCTCATTCCCAATAGAAGGACCCATCCGTTACAGAGGGAGTAGGGAACGGGAACATCGGATGGGAGGGGTGGGTTGTAGGCTCACGGAACTACGGTGGGGTCTCCGCTGTCGTCGTACACCTAGTCTGTGTGTGGATGTAGGCTTACAAGACACCGTCGGAGACACCGAAATCGGAGGACCACGACTAGACGTACAGGGGTGACTTGACCCACGTCAAGGACCACTAGTTACTACCGGAACTCGAGATGCGTCCTGAGACCTAGGGTACGTTGGTACTCGACACGACCTCGGTGTGTGGGTTCGGTGGGACACTCACAGTGACTTAACTTACGACGTCCGGGGTGTCAAGGTCTTAAAAGACGGAGTAACCGAGAAGTAGAGAAAAGGAGACTCTAGAAAACTGGAAGTGGAGAGACTCAGGTCTTCCCTAGAGTCGGTCTGACACTTGTACCTGCAGGAAAAGAGACTATAGGAGCCACATGGGCAAGAGGAAGTATGGAGTCCAGTAAAGGAGAGGGTCTAATACTCGACTATCGGAAAAGGAGAGACACTTCTTGAACAAACAGTAAATACTCGACAAGAACACTACGTTACTCTAACAATCAGATTACACCAAACGTCTTTATCCTCACGACCTAGTATCGACCTCCTTTCTCGTTTCACAGAGTCGGAACCAGTCAAAATTGAAAGTCCCAGTCAAACAAGACGATTGACATCTTCTCTTCAACTTACACACAGTCTATACATCATATTGTTTACGGTCTATAAATCTCTTATTTAACAGTTTAAAAACACTTAAATTCATTTAGACTTCTACTTTGTGTATTATAATTTTTTTATTTAAAGATCCCCTTGAAGGGACCACCATGTCACCGATTCTTAGGGTTACGTCCCCCGGGTCCAAGTTAGGGACCAGTCCGATGCTCTAGGGTATACGGTGTTGATTCTGGACCGTGTCGGTTTTTTATCTATATAATTTTTATTTAAAGATCCTGGTATACGTACTTCGAAAAGTTCGTCTTGATTCTGAACCTCCTTTCGATTTTGACATGATATGTCAAAGGGGTTGTAGGTGGTTCTCTATGTAAATACGTTTTCCTGTCCATGACACTTTCTTTCGTATGTGCTCATTTCACAAATAAAGAGACTTCTACTTGTCCTCAGGTTTTAAACACCCCTCCCCCGTAGATAGGTTGGGACTTCACCTCATAGTGGATAGACCGTACCCGAGTATAAATCCTACCCAAAGAGTCCATCAAGACCACCATTTCTTGGGTGGACGGTTACGTTCTCTGTATTCTGTATTCCCAAGGTAGGGGCCTTCTCCCGTGTCGTTGGGTGAGGCCATAAGAACTGACCTCTTAGGGTACCTGTCTCCTTACAACCACCCGATGTCAGGTATCCCAGTGTTTCTGAGTCTGTTTTGACTTCGTTGAATCGTAGGTACGTGTGTATAAATCATAGACCTTGATTCCCTATCCTAGGATTTTACTCTAGAAGGTCCTCCTTGATTTTACTTTCCGTCCGTCTGTTAAGTTGATGTAGAAGTTGATTTTGATTTTTGATCTCGTTTATTAACATTGTTTATACTTCCTATCTTCCAATTACCGGAATTATATATAATCTACTATATGTTCAAAAATAATATTATTTTATGGAGGTATTTATTTGGAAAACATTTGTTAAATGTTTTGTCTGTGACGTCTACAGATTGTTTGTATCCTTTTTAATGAAATTGGAGTTAGACAGTAATTTCTTGTCGTTAGTTTACTTGTCACTCTATCCTACAAATCGGTACTATAATTGTCTCTACACATTTACCATTATACACACGTGTCACGACGTGTGTGAGTGTGGTACTCTTGTTGGTTTCGTCATACTATTAACGTAAGTTTCTAAATGTGAGTGATTGAAGTAAAGATCTCTTTACCTCATTCTCTATCTCCGGATCGCTGAAGGGACCACCAGGTAACCAATTCTGAGACGAACGTGACGTTCCCCGTGACCAAGTCAGGAACCAGTCCCCTTGACTTCTAGGATGTACAGAGCGTCACGTATTTTATGTTTATTTTTATCTATATCCGTATTTGTGATTCGACGTTAACATAAATACAATGACCCATGGGTCCGATTTGGAGTCCGAAACTCTAATAATAAATTTTAAAAAAAATTATTAAAACAAATAAAAACCGAGAAGACCCAGAAACAATGGTACACCTGAAGACAGATCAACGCCACTCACCCGAAGAGTGACGTCGTCGCAGAGTAGCGTCTCTCACCCGGGGTCCAGTACACCCGAAGTCATCCACGACGTGTACCCGAGTCATCAACGTCGAGGGGGTGACATCTCGAGTCCAAGTCATGATCACTACGGACCCGAACCAACGAGGTCCGTACCCCCTACAAAGGTCTGGTCCCTAGTTTAGGCACAGGGGATGTAATCGTCCGTCTAAGGAATGGTGACTCGGTGGACCCTTGGAGGATAAATTTAGAAATTACTTAGTCTTAGAACTTTACAACAGTGAATTCGTCATTAAATAAAGAACCTCGGAACTTAAGTGGATACTCCGGTTGATAACAAATCTCTTACAGTTGACTCAATTCATGTGTCAACATTTATAGGTGGGATAAAGGTTACAACACGATACGAATCAGCGAGTCAACACAGGGTGAGAAACGCTGGGGTACCTAACATCGGGTGGTTCGAGGAAACAGGCACCCCTAAGAGGTCCGTTCTTGCGACCTCGCCCTATGGTACGGGAGGAGGTCCCCTAGAAGGGTTGGGTCCCCAGTTTGGGTCAAGAGGGTGTAACGTCCACGTAAGAAATAGTCGACTCGATGGTCCCTTCGGGCAAAGTCACAATTGATCAGGATTAAGATCCCAGTCATTAATTAGACGTTATGTCTAAAGCAATCCTTACGGGGTTTACAATAGTCATACAGATCCTAAGTAGTCGGACATTATTATTGTACGATGACATTCCGTTCACGTCTCTTTTTCTCTCGCTCGGTCCGTCAGTCCGTTCTTTTCCCTTTAAATAATCCTCCCTTTTCTCTCCCACTGACCGGGAATTTCTCTTGGTCGTAGGAGGGAAAGACTGCCGTCGGAAGAATATGGGGTGGTTACTTTTTAAGAGACTTCCCTACCAGTGTATCGACCTCCAGACCTTAGACCACCAGAACGTCGAAACTCTTCTATCCGCGGTCACTCTATTGTCCTACGGTAAACCCCTTAAACCAGCTAGAGTTCCTAGTGACACTAAATAAGAAACAAACGCTCCAGCTGTAATACTCGGTAGAATAGTCACTCTGGGGTACACCTGGGATAGTAAGGTCGGAAAAACTAAATCCTATTTCCGGTTTCCAGTCAGAAGACATTGACGAAGGACATCCTGTCCCCGTAGTACCCCCACTCTATTCTTTTCCGACCTTACATCCAGTTCCCCTAAACACATTCCAGTTTCAAAAACTATTAGACTCACTCAATCTTCATCGAACACCTATTAAGCCAACCACTCCCGAACATTCGCTAGGACGGTAACATTCTCAATGTGACCCGAGGTATCTCCACTGCTCTCAACCCCAGACCCCGGGACCCGTGGAAGTCAGAAGTCACCACTCAGGCTCCTCCGACCCGTCTCGACCCAACTTCCTGAGGACGAGTCCTGGTCCTCCCCTACAGGCCTAAGGACCTCTCCCTAAACCCGTTGGAAGGTTACAGGGAAATACGGTGTCGACCCTGTACCTGGACCTCCTTCGGAACCGATATCCGTACTTACTCGGGTCACAGAAAGAAATGACGTAAACTTTGTCCCAGGTCCACCAAAGGCAAGAAACGACCAACCACCTCCGAACCTTTGGTACATCCTGTCACCGATTTTCCATCAGAAACCGGACTAGAGTGACCCGGAAGAAATCGAAACGGAAAAGAAGGGTCAATAACTTTTAGAATTTCCGATTTAAATTTTCCAGAGCAACTCCCTCAACTCCCGGAAGAAGACGGATAAAAACCAAAGAAAACCTATAGACCCCTGCTGACCCTGTATTTTACCCAAATTAAAACACATAAAAACATCGTGAAGACAATTGAACCGATCTTTAACACGGCCCAAAAGCAGATCAGAAACTCAATGAAGGACCTCGAATTAGTTTCAACTGCTGAAATACGGGACGGAAAACTTCCGGGTATCACTCCGTTCGTTAGTATTCTAGACCGACGAGGTCTAGAGGGACGGACTATTAGGGTCGACCCTAGTAGAGGCCCCGCCCCTTCGGGGATACCCGAGTCACAGCAGACAGGACACACAGAGTAGTCGTACGCGGACTCTCCGAACGGTATAAGGAGGGAAGAGAAGACCCTCTTCTCACCCACTTTCCTACTACATTTATAGTACGGTCCGATTCAGTATTCTGACCCATTCTATGAACTTATGAAAATCTATTAATAGTCCTAGACTCCTCTTCCTCGGTTCTGAGAGAAGTTAGACTCGATCTAGTCACTCCCTCTTACCCTGTACTTAGGGTTGTTACGGAAGACGAGGTCGAGGAAGGACATTTCCCTCCTCACCTCGTTCCCTTCCTCACCCCAGGACGTAATTCAAAGGTCAAAATTTCAACAAGTCCTGGCCCATGTGCCTCCCGTAGATCCTTCCAGGGCCATTTCGGTACCCTGGGAGTCCCATCTCCCACCCCGACTCCAGAGGCACATAGAGTCCGTGTCCGACCCCTCCCCCCAACCCTCGACCTCCGGACGCGAACTCTTCCTCCTTCCATCCTCCCAAGCATTCTATCTCCAACACCGTGTCCCAGACCCCGTCGACGTTCCCTTAGCCCTCGCGATCCGTACCCGACACCAGTCCTCCCACCTTCCTTCTTCTTCAGACTTATCCCTTGTCCTTTGTGACATAACCCTCCTACACCGGGTCTCACCCGATTCTCATGAACTCTTCATCTTGTCTTAAGTGTCTCCCCCAGGTCTCCCCCAGGTCTCACCCAACTCTCGCTTCTCGTTTCTTTCGGACTTGCATTCCCTAAAGATTGGTGAATGGTAATACCGCCGTCTTCAATAGTTTTCAGGATATCTCCTAATATGAGCTCTCAAGGCAAAAGACCGGTGACCCTACACAATGGTTCAGACATAACGCCGGTCTGTCACAATCTTATCATTTATTCAGAAAAACCAGACTAGAGGGGAACCTTCGGGTGTGGAAAATCCAAAGCCTCTTCTGTAGGATCTCCTCATTTAAAACTCCCGCCCCCAACTCTTAAAGGTAAACGCCGGCTTATCCCTCCAATCGACGATGACGATGATTCAGCGAAGTCAGCATAGACTGAGACCCGCTGGGGTATCTGCCGTCGGGTGGTCCGAGGGGGCAGGAACCCTAAGAGGTCCGTTCTTGTGACCTCACCCAACGGTAAAGGAAGAGGTTACATACTTTCACTTTCACTTCAGCGAGTCAGCACAGATTGAGAATGGCTGGGGAACCTGACGTCGGATGGTCCGAGGAGGTAGGTACCCTAAAAGGTCCGTTCTTATGACCTCACCCCACGGTAACGGAAGAGGCTATCCCTCCAATCTGTTCCCGCTCTCTTTCACTCCTCTTTCTAGGCTCTCTTTTCCGCAGGGACGAGAGTCCTAAAAGAGTCTCTCATTATTATCAGACGAAACTTTACCCGCAGGGGATAAAGTTTCAGTCTACCCCGTGTTCCGGTTCCCGGTCTCCCGTCACCCCTAGGAGGGTGGATCACGATCCTGAACCTTTACTTCGCTCTCTCTCTGTCTCTCTCTCTCCTCTCTCCTCTCTCTTCTCTCTCTCCTCTCTCTCTCTCTCTCCTAGGCTCTCCTAGGTTCCCTTACCCTAAAGTGAGTGGGAACATTGGCTACCTACTTTACACCCGGTCGCACACCAACAGTCAGGTCGTTCCGTTCACCTTTCAGGGCAGGGGCTCGAGCACGTCAAAGAGCCGGTCCAGGTTCCCTCCCCGGGTGGCCTCCACCCGAACCTCTCCTCGGGTGGGTGAACGCCACCCAGAAGGGAGGGCCCAAAGCCGTGGTCTTTCATTCCGCTCACGTCTCTTTTTGTCTCGCTCGGTCCGTCAGTCCGTTCTTTTCCCTTTAAATAATCTCCCTTTTCTCTCCCACTGACCGGGAATTTCTCTTGGTCGTAGGAGGGAAAGACTGCCTCAGGAAGAATATGGGGTGGTCACTTTTTAAGAGACTTTCCTACCAGTGTATCGACCTCCAGACCTTAGCCACCAGAGCGTCGAAACTCTTCTACCCGCGGTCACTCTATTGTCCTACGGTAAACCCCTTAACCCAGTTAGAGTTCCTAGTGACACTTAATAAGAAACAAACGTTCTAGCTGTATTACTCGGTAGAATAGTCACTCTGGGGTACACCTGGGATAGTCGATAATAACGGGTTCAAGTTCTTGATGTTTGAAAATGGATGACCTGACGTTTTTAAATCGGTGCAGACGGTACCACAGGGGTCAGTAAAGACTCTGAAAGTGACCCCGATAGAGTCTACCTGAGTCTACCCAAGTACAAGGAAGCAGGATCTGAATGAAGTCCGGCGACAAGGAGATGGAGAAAGAAGGGGACCAAGATCTATTGACTATCGGAGACACGACATAACCACTACCCTACTTCTTTCTTACCCTCATTTCCCACGTTAGGAAGTAAAGATGATGATCCAGAGTCGCACGTTGTCTGGAAGACGATTAAAGGATGTATTCACTCTAGTCTGGTATTACATTTCCTTTCACACAACGGTCACTCTCCCTGAACTTGACAAAACGTCTTCCATTTCTTTCGGACCCAGAAATCAGGTCTCGGTCCTGGGACCCTTGGCAGTGTGTTATTTGTGGGTGTTCGACACATCCCTACAAACTAAGATCACATAGGTCATCCATGCTCACTTAGATTTATGTTTCTTCCAAAGTCTTGAAGGAGAGGTCTCACGATCCATAGGTAGGTCTTAGAGAACATAAGGTTTTGGTGTAGGAAACCCGTGAAGGCGACTCGGACCCCCCTCAAAACTAGAATGCGAGGACCTTACCTCCGTGTTACCGTCGTCGAACCTCCAAATTTAAACCGATTTATTCACCTGACTAACGAGACGAACAGAGGTCGTCGTGGAAGGAGTAGGAGTTTCGGTTACAGATGAAAGGTAGAGGTAGGTGAGTTAAACCGAGGAAGTCTCAATTTTCCACGATCTAAAGAAGCCTCATGACGATGGGACAGGACCGAAACTAAAAACGACTTCCGTGATCTCACTTCACTCCCCTCGGGAGAACCTTGTAGAGTAATGGTCTACTGAAGAAATGAGACGAGAAATAACAAGGAGAAAACTACAACAACCTTTTCCTTCCAAACGAAATAACTCCTTGGGTCGTTGAGCCCCTTTTCCATCCGAACACAGGTCTGTGGTCGAGACTTGTAAGACGAGGTGGTACTTTCGAAGAGTCTACCATTTCTTAGGTGGACGTTCCGTCCTCTGTACCCAAGCTAGGGACCTAACCCTTCTAGGGGACCTCTTCCCCTACCGATGGGTGAGGTCATAAGAACGGACCTCTTAGGGTAGCTGTCTCCTCGGACTACCCGATATCAAATACCCCTACGTTTCTCAGTCTGTGTTGACACGTACATTAAATATATAAAACATAGATACTTACAAAGATTTCCTTCTTAGTAAACCCTTCCTCCAGTCTCAGAAGTAATAGAAGGTGACACACGTCTGAAAAAAAGACTAACCAACCACCACTCCATTGTCCCACCACAAAATCCTTGGAACACGAGTCCGACTTCAGTGGTAGGAAATACACCCACCCCCGGAATCAAGGATCAAAGTCCTGAATTACTTCGAGTCCAAGAAAAAAACAAACAAACAAAAAACCGACGTGACCCACAAACAACGACACGCACCTGAAAGATGTCAACGCTTCTCGTCCCCGATGAGAAGTGTACCCGAAGAGTAGCACCACCGACAGAAACAACACCTCGTGTCCCGGATCCCGTGACGCCCAAAGTCATCGACGACAGACATCCGAGGTCTCACTTCCGAGTCATCACCACCGGATCCGCGGATCAACGGGGAGTCGTACACCCTAGAAGGGTCTGGTCCTTGGTTTGGCCAAAGGGGACGTAACGTTCCGCCAAGAATTAGTGATCTGGTGGTCCCTTCGGACTTCGAGTCCAAGAACGATAGAGTAGTGTCTTTCTTAAGTCCCTTTCTGTTTCAACTATCCATTCTTCATCTAAATAAATCTCTCTTTGCGTGAAGTGTCTGTCTCACACCTGAGAGAGTCTTCCGTTCTGGTCGTACGAGAAAGTAGAGTACAACAGAAGTCAAGGGGTGACGAAGGAAAACCCCACAGTTGTCGGAATTTTCTCTACTCGTAGAGTGCACTTGGTTCGGGTAAACAAGTGTTCTCACCCCACTGAAGGTCGGGATGTGGAGAGTGAAAGGTCTCTGAGAACCCGTCAAAAGGATTATTACCTTCCCCTAGAACGGGTAGTGAATGTTTGACGGTTTACCAAAGAGTTAAGTGACTCTTTGTGATGAAGAAAGATCAACCGGTCACGGGGGAGGACAGGACCGTCGAAAAGGTACGATGGACCACCACGAGACTTCATGTCTTAGTGACTGACCCGACTGTGATTCTTATCGTCGTTCCTATAATAGTTCAAAAGGTTTACTAAACCTGAAGAGACGGTTTAACTTTCACTACAGAGAAGGTCCTACAATCGAAGTAACAGAAGGGATTTACCCTCCGAACAAAACGATAAGGGCGTTGGATTCAGGTGTAGTTACGTACAGGAATTTCTTTCGAATCTTTACAAACCCATGTCCACTGGGTGTACCCACAAGGAAGATAGGTCCCACGAGGAGAGACCTGGTTCTAAAGAATGACTGTACATGTTCATCCCTGAAAACATTGTCCAAGATTTTAAAAACTTTGTAATTATCCATTCGACGGTATATTTGACAACCAATCCCGAAGGAACCACCGAATAACCACTTCTTATTGGTCGGTTACGTCCTCTGTACCCAAGCTAGAGACCAGGACCTTCTAGGGTGTACGGCACCTCGTTGATTCGGAGACATGGTGTTGATGACTCTGACACGAGACCTCGGACGTTCGGTACTGACGACTTCGGTCGTGTAGGATCCCGGTTTCGAGACGTTATTCTCTTCGGTGGTGCAACTCTTCGGACGTGCGGTGTCACTTCTTATCGGGGACAAACGGTGTTGCTTCTGGATCACGTCGGGTTTTATTTATTAAAGTAAAAATTTTTAACAACAAATCTTCAATTTTATACTAAAGAAGAATGTCCTACATCTCCGAACTTAAGTCGAAAGTCTGGAAAACAAAACAATGTACTTAAAATCTTTTTTGATACTTCAATCGGTTTACATCGACAAACTCTGAGACTTCGATTCACGAATCAAACCAATCTATTAAACAACGTATAACAATAGTTCCATCTGTACCAAGGAGATTCCCAAATCTGATATGATACGACGTTTGGAAATCAACAAGAGTACCTTAACACTTACTAGAACAAATACCTCAAAAGTCCACTTCTCTTTGAGTCTGATTTTCCTACGAATTCTTCTTGCACTTTCATCAGAAGGGGAGCACCATCTTCTTTCTAATCTGACATTGTAGAATCTGTCCTCAACCTGACCTATAGAATCAGGAGAAAACACAAAATTTATAGCCTTGAGTACACTTGGTCGTATTCGATTTCTCACTTGAAGAAACATCTCTAAGTCTTCTTAGTGTATTGAGGGTTTCCGTCCTTCAAAAGACCTGGAGTCCCCTAAGGTCTCCTCTGACACTAGAGTCCGTTTCTTTTAGTTCGGTTGATCAGTCAGAGAGGACTTGAGGTAACAGTGAAGTGAAACCAATACGAAATAAAATAGAGATGTCGAGTCAAAAAGGACAAATAATCATATATTCACGGACCTTTCCCCCTATAGGGTCCGATCGAAATTCAGACGAACCAAGTTCGTTCGTTTTCTCCTTTCATCGTAGTTAGTCAGGGTTTAGGTCTATCGGTTCGTGTCCTTAATTTGACCATAGAAAGGAACCAGGATGATTACTATCAGTTTCCTCAACATCCGTTCCCAGGTCCCGAACTCTGTTCCCGACACTCCCGGGTACCTTCTGATGTCCGAGTTATGACGTTTTCTACGAAGAATGTGACCCGAAGTACGTCGAGTCAGATCGACTACCGGGATCGACCGATCGAGACATATAGTAAAATAAACAAATAAAAACCGACACACCCAGAAGTGACGCACCCGAAAAGAGATCAACACCACTCACCTCCGATGTGAGATCAACTCCACGTGCCTGAAGAGAAACGCCACCGAAGAATGACGTCTCGCGCCAGAGATCCCGAGAACCCAAAGTGATCAGCACTGTGTCCCCGAGTCATCAATGTCGAGATCCCGAGATCTCGTAACCGAGTTATCAACACCTCGTCACCGAATCGGCGGAGGTCCGTCCACCCTAGAACGGCCTAGTCCCTAACTTGGGTGCAGGGAACGTAACCATCCGCCTAAGAAATGGTGACTCGGTGGTCCCTTTGGGGATTGACCGATTAAGACTTACTGGATCAAAAGTCTTTTACACGACGGGAACCCAAAAGTACAAAATTACACCGGTTGAACAACTCCGGTATATCGTGGACTGGAGACACCCATTCTCCCACTTTTTCTTTCACTTTCACTTTAAACGAGTCAGAACCGACTGAGAAATGCTGGCGAAACCTTAAAAGGTCCGGTCTTATTACGTCACCATCGGAAAGGGAAGAGGTCCCCTAGAAGGGTTGGGTCCCTAGCTTGGGTCCAGAGGGTGTAACGTCCACCTAAGAAATGGTCGACTCGACGTTGCCTTCGAGTCTTTATAACCTCACCCATCCTCCCACCAAAGAGAATTACCTTTAATGACAATAACTAAAAACAATCGGTCACCATACAAGATCTGTTGTTTTATTTTGAATTCTCCGTCAAACACCTGTTCCTATTCGAGCCATCAGAAGAGAGATTCTAATGAACCTTCGACCTGAACCGAAAAATCCGTATTTTCACGAATCTCTTCAAAAGGACCATCCCTACTCGACCGGGAACAATGTAACTCTGTCTTTTATTCGATCTACTCCTTCGTGGGATACTTCTTTAACTTCTATAACCATCTAGACACCATGGAGTCATTTCTATGTAGACGAACATTCAATGAGGTAAAGAATTAAGAGGACATTTTGACCCCTTCTATTTTATGTCTTCTTAACAAGATATAACGACCCCTTCAGTTCGCTTCCTAGATAAAGTACAATCCCTATATCATCGTTTTTCATTCGCAACCGCCCCGAAGGAACCCCCAGGTCACCAATTCTTAGTCGGAACGTTACGTTCCCTGTGTCCAAGTTAGGTAGGGACCAAGTCCTGTTAGGGTACGACTCCTCGTTGTTTCGGACGACTCGGGTACACGACGTCAGAGATTTCGGGTGAGTGGACCTCAGACACGAGACGTTGTTCTCTTCGGTGGAGTTACTCTTCGGACGGGCGGGGTTGTTTCTCGGGGGTGAGCTGAGCGGTGTTCATCTCTTTCGGACTCACGTTGGTACTTGTGGGTGGTGTCGATTTTTTATTTTATTTATGCGTTTATTTATATTTTTTTTTTTTGTTGTCCTTCCCAACCGTACAAGGGAGAAGAAAGAATGGTTGTGGGTCAGACTTCCCCGTCTTTGTTCCTCTCGTCTTGGGACCTCGGTTCTCTACTCGTTCTCCGCACAATACCGTGGCCCCAGTCCCGTAACCGCGTTTTCTTGGAATCGTCTGGACAGGAGTTTGTGTACACTCCACCCCGGAACTCTCTGAGTCTTTTTTCTCCTCCATAGACACCCCACAATTTAAGGACGTTAGGTCATTTAACCCCCGAACTTTAGTAATGCTCTACCCTCAATTCCATTTACACTGAAGTAAAATATCGGTGTCCGACTAACAAGTGCGGTCTATGTAAATTTTCTCTTTTTATTTATCTTTGTTTGAGGTTGTTACCATTTTAGTAATTCGTTTCATACAACTATACTATCTGATAGAACATCGGTAATTTACACTACAATTGTCGTCTACTAGACTCTTTTAGAATGACGTAACAGAGAAATTTTTTTAGTGATTTAAATCATAGTACAGCTGATACATGTCCCCTATCTTTTTATGGTCTTTCTTTGGTTTATTCTACGATTGTTACCAACAGACACCCATCACCCTTACACCGACTATATGAAGGACGAAGAACCGTTAAACATCGGGGAGGCTACGACATAACTCATACATAATGAAATTCTTAATCTTAATCCTTGTTCTTTTTCAAGTTTGCACAACATTATAACCAGTGTGGAGAATATTCGACCAGATGTAGATTCAATGACACGATTGCATGGGTCTTGATAAACATATAATAGAAATCAAAATGTCACTTCCAAAACGGAAGTATCATTTTTTAAGGCTTGCAGTTACTTCTCGACCCTTTCTAAGAATGGACCACGGGCCCTGCGGTGTATCGTTCGAGTCAAAGTAGGAGAAATCAGAAGAGAGGGAAGAGAATTCTGAGACAGACCAAAAGAATTCCTCTCTAAGGGTCGACCTGATTGGTTCGGAGAGGAAGAGAAACCGTCTAATGGAGGTTATAAGGTCCCGGAAGAAGGAGTAGAGACAGAAGTGGTATGAACAACAGGAACCGACCGAGAAGTCAAGAACGGAGGGATCTTCTCCTTCCCACTGACCATTGAACCTAGACTTCCATAGGTACGAGTCGAAGTAGAGTCCATGTCTGGATCTACCGTCCCATCATGACACCATTTTGACGACTCCCTTGTTTGAAGACACACCCAAAAATAGGAGAAAAAGAACAAAGGAAAGAGAAGAAGTAAGGTAGTTCAACGGTCGATGGACGGGACAGAATGACATACTTTGTGTAAGCAATTGAATTGGGTCCCTTCTCCGGAGTGGAACCAGTCAGTAGAACTAATCTAAAAATAGAGAAACTAGGAAAGATACATTATACCATACCCGAAGAGGTCACCGAATCACCATTTCTTAGACGGACGTTGCGTCTTCTGCACCCAAGCTGGGGACCCACCCCTTCTAGGGGACCTCCTCCTTTACCGTCGGGTGAGGTCAATAAGAACGGACCCTTTAGGGTACCTGTCTTCTTGGACCGTCCGATGTCAGGTACCCCAACGTTTTTTCAACCTGTGTTGAATCGCTGATTTGTTGTTACTGTTTATTACACCACAGACCTTCATCTTCTTAACTCCCATCGTCAGTTCCGTCTAATTTCTGTGACTCCCCACACTGTACAAAAGAAGACCAGGATCGGAGGACGAACGACGAGACGGAGTAGGACAAAGACCTTGTCCAGCTGAACGTATGAAGCCTTTCTCACCTCAGTCGAGAGGATACCGGGATAGTCCAATTAACCCCCTCACTGAAGTATATGAACAAACGCCCACTCAGTCAGGGGAAGGACGGAATTCGATCCTCCTATCTTCCCCTTTAGTCAAGAACTTTCCCTCCTCCTTACATCCTCTTTATCTTCGTGATTGGTAAGGATAATTTTTGTAAGTATGAAGTTCTCCGTCACACCATACCATTTCTTTTGTACGTAAAACCTCAGACTTTTTTTAGATCTTAATCATTGGACAAGATGATTGACCGAAGGGACCACCGAGTCTGCCTTTTCGCAGACGGATGTTTCGGTCTCTGGACCCAAGTTAGAGACCCAACCCTTCTAGAGGACGTCTTCCTTTACCGTTGGGTGTGGTCATAAGAACGGACCTTTTAGGGTACCTATCTCCTCGGACCCTCCGATGTCAGGCACCCCAGCGTCTCAGTCTGTGCTGACTCTCCGAAGTGAAAGTGAAAAGATGATTGACTCCGTGTCTACCCAACTCTTTGAACGAGTTCTGGTATCTCTTTCATCCTTGATACTAAACGTAGGTCCTCCAAGTCCGAAACGGGATTGGTGCCTTCATGTCATTACTTTACCCTCACGTCCTCCCATTTCTTTGGGACGACCGCCCCACCCCCCCCCCCNCCCGCCCCGTCCCCTAACTGAAGTGACTTTTCTCGGGAACACTCGACTCATAACTTTCTTACTCAATCTTAAAAGTTTCGGGTTTCTGGCAGACAGAGAACTTTGAGTGGAGCTGAAGAGAAGGGGATCCCTAACAGAGGAAGGAGTTAATGTATTGAAGGTCTAGAGGAGGAGACCTAGTTCTGTAGTGACGTCAAGGATGTCTTTTCAGTTCCGAACCTAAACCAGGTCACTGAGACGGACAACTTCTACTGACCAGTCTCGAAGACTGTCTTAGAAACTCACTCTAGTTGTTTTGGGTAGTTTATATCTTGACACTGACTATTCTTGGGTTGATGACGAACTGAATTTTTGTCCCCTCTTCGATTGACTCATCCCTTACTAACACGTTTAAACTCCTTTGAGAGGATTATAGTACAGGTATATTGACTTCCCCTGTCGTAATTTCGACTACTTTACAGGAAACACATACAACGTAGGTTTTACCCATACTATCAGTATTTCGTTTATTGTTTTTGAGGGTCTTCTTTTTCAACGATTTTATAGTCACAAATCTATGTACCTACTTTCTTTGATCGTTATCTACCGTCCGTAACTTGGTCTCGAGAGAACCCTTAGTCCCTAAAGTGTCTGGTCTTACCACGTACGTCCTTTTACAGTGGTCTAAAACAAACCTGAAAAGAAACGGTACACACCGGAACCCTTATGAGTCCTACCTTCCGTAAACGTGTGATAACAACTTAGACTTAACCCGTAGTAATGGTCTTTGCCTTACTTATAGTCACCTCTATTATGGATGGTGGGTTTCCTCAACTCTTCACGACCTATCTAAATCCCCTTAGATACTGTGGAGGGAAAAGATACTCCTTACCATTAAACTTTGGGAACATGAGATAAGTCATTTGACTGTCGAAGAAATATCCGACCCCCAATACACTTGGTCTGTAGACATTTGAGACTTTAAATAAAAATTAACCTCCTATTAACGAAAATGTTACAACACAATCAAAGACGGTATGTCGTTCCACTTGAGGTACTATCCCGAAACTGGGAAGACTAAGAAGTCCCTAGATAATACAGAAAGGTTCAGTTTACTCCGATTTCCTGAAAGAAGTCGGATTCGTATATACACCTGGTTCAATTTTAAAAAGAGGTACAAAATGTATGACACATTCTGGTCATTCCCATCCCCGTAAGTCCATTAGTGTACTTATAAAACTACCGATCTCTAGGGAAAATTTGAGTCTGGTCTAAGGTACGTCTTCCAGGGCCTGTAAGTAGGACAAAAAATAAGGAAATCATCGACGGCGATACGAAGACGACCAACTCCAGGTAGGAAGCAGAGGAGTTCGGACCGTTATCTTGCCTTATCACCGGTCAAAGTGGGGAACGATGAGAATTTCTATTCGGAACCCTAGGAAAACAAAATTTCTAAGTAACTATTAGTAACATATTTTGTTTGTATTGTCGAGATTATTAGGACCGGGGGGGTAGTCATTAATGGTTATTAAAGGTCTACCATTGACCTTCTGATAATCCAATTATAAAGACGAAAATAAGAATTTCCAGCCTCAATTCGTCGTGTCCGTACACATATGGGTGCGTGTCTCTGTGTGTGTTTGCGTACATATATCTGTGTGGGGTAAAACTGGGACGGAATCTTTTGGGAAGAGAGAATCAATACCGTCTTAGATCACAGGGGGATGAAGTTCCCCGGAGTAAAGTCTCCGATAAGTCCGACAAAGACCCGGAAACAGACCAACAATCTACACTTTAAGTTCAGGTCGAAGGGGAGGAGAACAGTGGTGAGTGTGATTCATATGGGGTGTTCAACTGATTAAGTCTTGAATCACCCAAGTATTCAAAATAAATAAAATACTAAACCAAACTTCTGACATTAATATACTGATTCCTCAACTCATGACCACTGAGAAGTCCCTTACCTGTAAAATTGACGTCACTCTTCCTCCTTCGTCCACACTTACTCTTCCTTCCTACGATCAAGAAGTCTTTCATTGGTAATTCCGGGACCAATAATGGTCTCCTATCATTGATTCAAAAGATGAAACGATAATCTCTTGCTAGAAATTCGTATCTCTAGGGAATTAACGAGGAAATCTTTGACTTTCGAACCCTAAAAAGACTACTAAGTCACCAATTCTTATACGGAAGGTTACGTTCGTTGTGCCTATGGTAGGGACCAGTCCCGTGGGTTCCAGGGTGTACGGTACCCCGTTGAATCGGACACACGACTTCTTTTACCACGTGGTGTTACTGTCTAGGACACCCGGTGTCGACTCTGGACTGAGTCGGTTTCTTTATTCTTCTTCGACTTACGAGATAAAAGAAGAATGAGAGAAAGAAACGAACGTCTCTTAGGGAAATTTTTCGAATTTATCTGAAGGTTAATCTATCGAGTACCCCCCGTGAAAGGAGTACCAAGTCACCGATTCTGAGTAGAGGGTTACGTCTCCCGGACCCAAGGTAGGGACCAGTCCCTGCATCTAGGGTGTACGGTGTCGATTTTTTGAGTGTACTGCGTTTCTTCAAGTTTCTGGGGTGAACCGTGTTGATTCTGTACCACGTCGGTTTATTTATTTATGACTTTTTTTTTTTCACCCCCCTTACCGAGTAATTTACTGGGAAACGATGTAAGGGAGACGAGGTCTATGTAATGTACTGTCTACTTCCCTCTTCCTCTCTCCTCCCCCCTTTATGTGTACATATCGATCCAGTTTTGTTCTGTTCGTAAAAGTTTTTTGTCTTTTTATTGTTTTGGTGTTACGACACTAACTCAATTCGGCTTCTGAATAACCCGAGTTTCAGGTTTTCAAACCGTCTCCACTTGTCCTTCTGTCAAGGACAACTCACTTTTCCTGATTTTCACGAAGAGTTCTATACCTGATCTCGGTTTAAGGGTCGAGATTAAGTTTGATCCCTGAATTTTCTTCGACTCCTGAAGGGATCACCGCGTCACCTATGCTTAGACGGACGGTTCCGTCTCCAGTACCCAAGATAGGGGCCAGGTACTTCTAGGGTGTACGGCGTCTCGTTGATTCGGGGACGTGGTGTCAATGACTTGGACACGAGATGTTCGGGTGCGAGAGCTCGGACGGTCGGAGTTGATGGTTCGGACACATGGGGTCTCGGACACGAGGTGTTGTCCTCTTTCGTGATGTTACTCTTCGGGTACGTAGTGTTGATCTCTCATTGGTCTCGTTGATCTCTCTCGGGTCGGGTACGCTTTGTTGTTTCCGGATTACGTCGGTTTTTACTTATTTAATTACTTAATTAAATTTCTATAAAATTCTTTTCTTTTAGCCCCGACGTCAAATAAACCTTGATGTCTAGGTTTCTCCAGTTTCTTGTGTTCGTGTTGGGATGAAATGCTTCGTCATGTAACTAAGTAATTGATCCAATATTGTCTTGTCTTTTAGACTTTATAGAATACTCTGGACCGGGACATGACCCTAGAAACCGGTTTTATTCCTTTAGGGTTTTGATAGTCTACCTCACTCGTATGTTCTTCTTTTTCTTTCTTTTTCTCGGTCCTTTTAAAAAACCACGGACTTGTATCCTTAAGATTGGTATATGTCTTTACAAGTAAAGTAAAGTAACTAATAGACGAGATTAAAAATGATTAAAAAAATAAGCTAAATGAAACGTAAATTAAGCGCCAATAAGGTCAAAGGATTCCTCGTATCTAATGACCAAAATCTAGTAAAAAGAAATGATTTGTACGTGAGTTACGATATTTAAAGGGAGATTTGGGACGAAAGCGACATGGGGTGTTTAAAACCGTTCTAGATAGAAAGTAAAAGTAAATCAAGTTTTATAAAATTTTAAAATTCAAGAGAACTTCAAAAAAGAAACTAGGCACACAATAAATCTTCAGTCAATAAATTAGAGGTTCACGAATCCCTCAAAGGATCGACAGAAAGATTTCAACTTAAAATCAAATTAAGGTAACACTAAACTCTCGTGTGTGTCATATTAACATTATGAAAATTTAAACAACTCCACACAAAATACCGGGTCTTACACCAGGTAGAATCACCTATAAGGACCAGATAGTGACAGTCAATATAGGTCAACCAACTACCACAGGAGTAATTGCAAGATGGACGATCTAGACAGGTAAAAACTATTTCTCACAACTTCAAAGTACCGTTTATCTACCCCTTTGTCACCTTTATCACTGTCTGAAATAAAAACCTCGAGGTTTTAGTGACGTCTACCACTGACGTCGGTATTTTAATTCTCCGTGAACGAGGAACCTTCTTTTCAGTACTGGTTGGATCTGTCGTATAATTTTTCGTCTCTGTAATGAAACGGTTGTTTTCAGGTAGATCAGCTCCGGTACCAAAAAGGTCATCAGTACATACCTACATCTCAACCTGATATTTCTTTCGACTCACGACTTCTTAACTACGAAAACTTGACACCACAACCTCTTCTGAGAACTCTCAGGGAACCTGACGTTCCTCTAGGTTGGTAGGATTTCCTTTAGTCAGGACTTATAAGTAACCTTCCTGACTACCACGTCGACTTTGAGGTTATGAAACCGGTGGACTACACTTCTCGACTGAGTAAACTTTTCTGGGACTACGACCCTTTCTAACTTCCGTCCTCCTCTTCCCCTGCTGTCTCCTACTCTACCAACCGACCGTAGTGGCTGAGTTACCTGTACTCAAACTCATTTGAGACCCTCGACCACTACCTGTCCCTTCGGACGGTATGACGTCAGGTACCCCAGTGTTTCTCAGCCTGTACTGACTCGTTGACTTGACTTGACTTGACTTGACTTGACAACAAATTCGAAGGTTGATGCTATTACCTAATTGGATAAACAAGAACATCAAAATAGTCATGCACCGAGTCCAGGACAACAATCCGTGTATGTGAAATTCCTAACGATACATAATTCCCTAACTGGAAAAATAGTAATACATTGTAAGGAGAAATAGGGAATGTTGGAAGGAAAAAGATTTCAGACGAGACATACTTGAATCATTTTAATAATGATCAAAATAATTCCTTGATAATGATCATCATCATCCTTAATAATGAAGGATGAAAGTAAACTAATCACGGTCCCCAGCACTTCTCAGCCTGTGCTGACTCGCTGAAGGCAAAGTGAAAAGTGAAAGTACGTAACCTCTTCCTTTACCGTTGGGTGAGGTCACAAGAACGGACCTCTTAGGGTCCTACCCCCTCGGACCACCCGACGGAAGATACCCCAGCGTGTCTCAACCTGTGCTGACTTCGCTGAATCGTCGTCGTCGTCGTTGTCGTACCGTATAGATAGAAGTAGGGAAAGTCAAGTCAAGTAAAGTCAGTGAGTCAGTACAGGTTGAGGAACGTTGGGGTACTTGACGTCGTACGGTCCGGAGGGACAGGTAGTGGCTGAGGGTCTCAAATGGGTTTGAGTACAGGTAACTCAGCCACTACGGTCGGTTGGTAGAGTAGGAGAAAACAGGGGAAGAGGAGGACGGGAGTTAGAAAGGGTCGTAATCCCAGAAAAGTTTACTCAGTCGAGAATCGTACTCCACCGGTTTCATAACCTCAAAGTCGTAGTTGTAGTCAGGGAGGTTACTTGTGGGTCCTGACTAGAGGAAATCCTACCTGACCAACCTAGAGGAACGACAGGTTCCCTGAAAGTTCTCAGAAGAGGTTGTGATGTCAAGTTTTCGTAGTTAAGAAGACGCGAGTCGAAAGAAGTGTCAGGTTGAGAGTGTAGGCATGTACTGGTGACCTTTTTGGTATCGGAACTGATCTACCTGGAAACAACTGTTTCATTACAGAGACGAAAAATTATACGACAGGTCCAACCAGTATTGAAAGGAAGGTTCCTCATTCACAGAAAATTAAAGTACCGACGTTAGTGGGATACGTCACTAAAACCTTGGGTCTTTTTATTTCAGACTGTGACAAAGGTGACAAAGGGGTAGATAAACGGTGCTTCACTACCCCGGCCTACGGTACTAGAATCAAAACACTTACAACTCGAAATTCGGTTGAAAAGGTGAGAGGAGAAAGTGAAAATAGATATACACAGAAATAAAATTAATCCGAAGAGAATCTGTTGTCTCTCGACCCAGAAGAAGAAACTGAGTGAGATTTTTAGAGACAAAAGATTAACCATATATATCTGGTAACTACAAATTTAACTAATAACTATATTAGCCTAATTATAGATGGTATAAACAGTGATAAAAGATAAACAACGGGAACAAGTAACAAGGATAGAAACAGAAGGAGAGATAAAAACAGAAAAAACCAAGATTGACTCGTAAAATACCTGAAAGGTTCACCGTGATCACCATTTCGTGGGTGGACGGTTACGTCCTCTGGTTTCTCTACACCCAAACTAGGGACCCAGCCCTTCTAGGGGACCTCCTCCCGTACCGTTGGGTGAGGTCATGAGAACGGACCTCTTAGCGTACCTGTCTCCCCGGAGCACCCGATGTCAAGTATCCCGACGTTTCTCGACCTGTACTGACTTCACTGTCGTACACGTGCGTTCTCGTAAAATACACTAAGACAAAGACAGAAAAGAATCGTATAATCAATATGTAGAACATAAATAAGGAAAAAAAATCACAATAGAAACTCAAACGTTTTAGGTAAATGTTGATTAAGTTGAAGGTAAAAGTTTATTGTAGTACGGTGAGTGTCCATCACGTCCATGGATTATTATTGTTTTCTTAGGATTGAGGAGGGAGGGCAACGAATATAGTCACGACGGTAATTAAAGTGAGTATGTACCCGTATATATTCACTATGTAACAACTACAAGTAAAATTTGATAATAGACAATGTAGTTAATTCTTATTCTTTTTACTTATACAAACGAAATGGAAGTGAAAAAGGAAGAGAATACGAAAAGGAAAGAAATATATTTCAAAGACTGGACATAGTAAAAGGAGGAGAGACTTCTTGAAGTAAATTTTAAAGGACGTTCTGTCCAAATAACTATTGTTTAAGACAGTTACAATCAGACAGACCCATTCAGGAATAAAGGTGAAGTGAAAACCTCCATTAAAGTGTCCAATGTCTTAAGATCCAACCCAAAAAAAGAGAGAGTTGTGAAATTTATAAAGTGAGGTGAGAGAAGAACGAACATACCACAGACTTCTCTTCAGTCTACATTAAGAAATGAAACGAGGAAATAACCATTCCACGAAGGGGGATGGGATGGGGGCCGAAGAAAGTTCTAAAAAAAACGATGGAAACTAAAATACGTCAACTTTATACTATAAGGATCCACATCAAAAAGAAAAGAAAACCGTAAATAGGACGAAAACTATAAGAGACTTTAAGGACTTAGACACCGAACCACAGACTGTAGTTAAGCCCCTTTTAAGAGGCAGAATAACGAAGTTTATAAGGAAATAAGGAGAAAGAAGAAAAAGACCGTAGGACTGAAGTACATACCATGGAGAAATCATCCACAGGGTGTCAATATGAGACAAGCCAATAAAAGTCAGAAAAAAGAGAAACATAAAGAAAAACCTCCACAGATACTATATAAGAGTACAACTCTAATAAAGGAGTCGGTACAGGACAAATGATGAGTCGGGTATTTCTGTAAGAGACAAAGATAATGGCACAAAAAGTAGAGATCGTGAAGAAAAATTTAAAGAAGAATACTAACGCCAGAGAGACAAATGTAACGGGGAGATAAGAACAGACGACAGATGAAACAAGTGATCGTGGAATCGTATAACTAGTAGTAACGAAATTATACACACTATTAAGATTGTAGGGACAGTATAGACTCAGATCCAAACCACGAACGAAACAGAGAGGTTTGTTACAGAAAAACGGAAAATTATATCGAACACTATAAAAGAACTATCGACCAGTCCTACTTGAGCCATTTCCTTGACACCATTTATTCGGAAATCTTTACACCACTATTCCACACCTCCTTCCCCTTCGTGAGACATCAGGACACTAATGTAGACAGAAAAAACAAACAAACAAAACAAAACAAAACCGTCACGGTGTGTCAAACACCCTAGAGTCAAGGAATCGATCCCTAACTTGGGTGCGACACCCGTCACTCTCGTCTCAGGATCGACGAGTCGGCGGTCTCTTAAGGGTCTGAAAGTCACTCGGATACGAAGATCTGACACTCGAAGTGTTCGCCAAGAGTCACGGGAGAACCCGCGTTATCCGACTAGACTTGCCCGACTTCAACCCTTAAGGTGAAGAGAGTGTCCAGTTTTGTCCGACCTCAAACTGTAAAGGAAAGGGGATCTAACTAATTTGAGACTATTTTGGGGTCCTCAAATCCGAGACTAGTCTATCAAAGAGGAGTCCCTTCAGGAACAATTCTTCTTGTCTTACGAGACCATGAAAAAAAAATTACATAAATAAAAATTTAACTTATTAACGAAACGTCTTAAAAAACCAAAGACGGTTTATAGTTATGTTTAGTCGGTATCCATATATATATGCAGGAGAGGGAGAACTTGGAGGGAGAGTAGAGGGAGGGGTGGGGTGGGGAGATCCAACAATGTCTAGGAGACTCAAGGGACTCAATATGTCGTTTAAGAGTAACCGACAGAAAAAATGTATACCATTACATTCAAAGGTACAATGAGAGAGGTATGTAGAGTGGGAGAAGAAGGAGGGGGGTTGGGACGTACAGGTATTCAGACAAGAGAGACAGACAAAGAGGTAACGACGGGACGTTTATTTAAGTAGTCATGGTAGAAAGATCTAAGGTATATATGCGTAATCACATACTATAAATGGAAAGAGAAAGACTGAATGAAGTGTGACACATTATCCGAGATCCAAGTAGGTGGAGTAATCTTGACTGAGTCAACTCAATGTAAAATACCGACTCATTAAAAGGTAACATATATACATGGTGTCGAAGAAATAGGTAAGTCGACAACTACCTGTAGATCCAACGAAGGTACAGGATCGATAACAATTTATCACGAAGTCACTTGTAACCCCATGTACACAGAAAAAGTCAAAACCAAAGGAGTTCCATATACGGAACATCACCCTAACGACCCAGTATACCACCAAAATAAGGATCAAAAAAAATTCCTTAGAGGTATGACAGAAGGTATCACCGACATAGTTAAATTTACCAAGGAAAAGGAGAGAGTACCCGGTCTTCATACCCTAAGAGATTATAAGTGACGTTCTTGGACCAATTCAAAGACCTCCATTTTCAGTGACTTCACACTCCTGAAGAGATACTGACCCAGGGTAACAGATAAAAAAGAAAGAAATGAGTACCAATTACTAAATAATGTTTCCTATTATTTCCTGTCCTTACCTATCGGTCTACTTTTCAATGGGATTCCGCTCCAGGGCTCTTATCCCCAAAGACAGGGGCACCTGAAGCCTCACGTAGTGGGAGGGTCATACACCCATACAAAAAAATTAACTACATATCAACTGAATGTTGTAATATATCTAAAGTCTACATGTTGTACTACTAAGTGTTAAAAATTTCAAGTATCAATAAATTTTTACAACCGATATAAAGGACCGATATAACGGCACGTGATATAGGGACATGGAATAAATGAAATATGTAATATCACACATTCCCCCGGTATCAAGAATTAGACAGTCTGAACACGTGTGACTTGGAAGGTCGCGTCTAAAAGGATAAGACCATGATTAAAGACGTCTGCAAAGACAAGATCATTCAAAATTAAAGGATAAAAACGGAAAGACTGAGAGGTCAAGACGTCCGAGTGTCAAACGAAACCCTAGATTCTTCTCAACAACTAAAAAAAGTCAACAATATTACCTCACTGTTGAAGGTTCGAGGAACGTACGGTCTGTCCTTTGGTCTTCAGATGAGAAAGAGAAAATGGAAAGATTAAAAGTTAGTTAGTTCTTTGTAGTGGATACCTGAAGGGACCGTCAGGTCACCAATTCTGAGACACGAAGGGGACGTCCCCTGCTCCCAAGGTAGGGACTAGTCCTTTACTTCTAGGACGTACGGTGCACCACGCCGGTTTTTTCTTATTATAAAAAATTTTTCTTTGTCGTGGATTAGTAATACTACAAGGTTCGTGACTACAACTCGTATGTGTCGACTTATCCGACACAGGGACGACGACTTCCTCCAACATCTGGTCATTCTGGTTAACACTTTGATATACTACTTCCAATGCTTTCCTGTTCATGTTGCACGACATCCTCGTGTTTAAGACCCTAACTCCCGACTCAAGTCTCTTCCGAGGAGAGTTTTCAATTCTCATCTTACTGAAAAATTTAAATAAAATTTTAAAAAATAACTTCGTATCAAAGAAATTTTATAACATAATGAAAGATGACATGTCATTTCAACCTCTTCCGTTACCTAAAGACCTCTTAGGGTACCTGTCTCCTCGGACCATCCGACGTCAGGTACCCCAGCGTTTCTCAACCTGTACTGACTCGCTGAAGTGAAAGTGAAAAGTGAAACCACGTAACCTCTTCCTTTACCGTTGGGTGAGGTCACAAGAACGGACCTCTTAGGGTCCCTGTCCCCTCGGACCACCTGACGGTAGAGACCCCAGCATGTCTCAGCCTGTGCTGACTTCGCTGAATCGTCGTCGTCGTCATGTCATTTCACTTACACATGTATATCGGGGAGAAAAAAACCTAAAGGAAAGGTAAGATCCAGTGGTGTCTCGTGACTCATCTCAAGGGACACGACATATTATCCAAGAATAATCAATAGATGAAATATTCTGTTCTTACTGAGAACTGATTTCAATTATTTCTATCCAACCTTTCACACAATCCATGGTACACGTTCCATCTATTGTAAACGCGGTTCACGTTTACTTCCTGGTACAACCCAATCCTTTGACGTTCTTCTTATTTTACTAAACCTCGTGTTCCACTCTTCCTTCCTCTCTTACTCGGATCTGTAGTGATCCAAAAAAACGAGGTACCGTAATTCCTGGTACAGGTCGTCCTTTGTCTACCAAAACGAGTTTGACTCAGATTTTCTGAATTCCCTAATAAATGTTCCTGGGGATCCTGACTTTTTATAAAACCTTTTGGTAGTCGATCTTCTCAGTAATGGTGGGGATTCTGACTAGTACATTTACTTTCCTTGTGCACTGGTCTTATCTTTTCCCATTGGGATACCTCTCCTGATCGGATAGTCCTTGAGAGGAATCCCTTTCCCTGTACCTGTTGGGAGTGTCATGAGACAATTCCTCTCTTCGTCACTTTTTTGTGTAACTAGAGATGTGGAGACTAGAAGACGGGTACGGGCGGTAACCAGTTAGAAGTAGTCTCCGACCTACCTTTCTTTTCGGGTTTAACCAGTCGAGGAACTTGTTACTACCTCTCGCCTAGACCTCCCCGTACACCTTCTAGAGGTTGTTTAGTGACGTGGAGGGTCATGGACTGTATTATGGAGTGTGTTTACTCGCTAACCTACTGACTTACTCCAACTTATCACTCGTCTTTGAGGTAGACCAACCCAAAGTGACTAAGTACGATTGTATTAAAATGAAGTATCGTCACCCCTTGTTAGTCTCTTAAATTCGTTTTCTCTCTGTGTTAGTCTAAACGTAATTGTTGTGGTTAGAACCATTTAGACACCTCTTATTTGACTTCCTCTCGTTTGGGTCCGTGTTCCGGTAACGTCTTTAGGTCCTGACTGTACTGGATAGGATTTCTTCACCTTTGTTTTTATGTCCCACCCGAACTCTTGTAATTTCTCTATCTTGACCGTCTTGTGTAACACTGACTGTCCACCCTCCATTATTTTCCCATACCCCCAGAAGGGATCACACCACGTCACCGATTCTGAGACTCAAGGGTTACGGCCCCTGGGTCAAAGTTTGGGACCAGTTCCTTGATCTAAGAAGTACGGCGTTGATTCTAGGGTGTACGACGGTTACTTCCGACTTCTAGGACGCACGACGTTGATTCTAGGACACGTCGGTTTGTCTTTCTTCTTCTTCTTTATAAAATTTCTTCTTTCCTCATGTCCTACCCCCAAGTCCTACCTTTCTCCTACTGAGAAAGAATTTCTGGAGAATCCACAACTACACAGACACTCTTTAGACCCCAGTCGCACGTCTAACGACATCCTCAGACCTCAAGTTGTCTCTAGACCCGCCCTCAGAACCTGACCTAGTCTAGACCGTCTACTCTGTCTCTGGGTCATGGGTACGAAACACAAGACTGAGGACGACGAAGACAGGGGGTCCACCCCCTCCCCACCCCTTCCCACAACCCTCCCCCAATTCAAGATACCGTCAACTGATCTCGTCACTCGGTCTTCGGTCCTACCTCTCTTCTCTTCCTTTACTTTGTCGGAAGGTCTCGTAAATGTTGTAGTCGTCTTACTCGATGGGTTGGATGTCCCACACACACACAGACGGACGCACGACTCAACACAGACTGACTAACACTGGGGTACCTGACATCGGGTGGTCCGAGAAGACAGATACCCTAAAAGATCCGTTATTATGACCCTACCCAACGGTAATGTCCCACCCCTATCGGAAAACACTCGGTCCATCCCCAACTGCAGGAAAGGCTCCGTCGTCGAACACACACAGTACCCCGTTCACAGCTCCATCCTCTCCGTTTTGAGTGAGGTAAAAAATTTTTGACCTCTCTTCACTTTGCCTTATAAAAAAATTTAATTGTGTCATAACTTACCCCCTAAAAACGACTTTGTTTACGGACATCGTCCGCTAAACAATCCCTTCCCTTACAACTTTGCAGAGGTCAGTTATTTCAAGTCCAGTCCTTTCTACATAATTATGTGGAGCCCAGTTATTCAACAATTGTAACTTTTTGACAACACCCTCCGAACCCCAGTCTTCACACCTCCCTTCTGCTGAAGGGGGGTCGTGTTCACTCCCGAACTGAAAAGACGCCTACCTCTACCTCTGCGGACCCAACTCTAAGGAAGGCACTACAGAAGGAGGGAAGGTGTTGCGTCGGTTAAGACGCGGCGAGCGTGGCGAAAAGGAGGTATGGCGGGATGGACGCGGCCGAGGACGTCTTTTCGGCGTCGTCGCAAGCGGTAGAAACACGAACGAGTAGCCCGAAGTGGACGCAGGACGACGAGACGAACAGGGGAAATGTGACCCACGTCAAGCACCACGACTTCCTGTCCGTCTTCGAGAACCGCCCCGAGACCTGGAATACGGTGGTACTAGAGACGACCCCGTTGTGAAGCTTCCGGGGGACACTCACGAAAGGTCTAAGGTCGGGGGAGGAAACCGTGTGGGTGGGACAGTCTAGGGGGGTGGCGAGTGGTGAGAAAAGAGGACCGTTGGGACTGGGTGTGGGGGAGTGACTAAGTGTTCGTACATACCTGTCGCGGACGTTCGTCCCGCGACGCACTCAAACGGAGTAGGTACGAAGGAGTTACTGAATTTTCGGTTTCGGGGAAATAATAACCTTCGATTACGGATGACTGGAAACGTGAGTGTTGAAGGGAGTCTTTTTCTTTATAACCAGTAAGATACGGAAGTATACTCTCAATGAAGTATTGTACGAAGGATTCCAATACCAAGATTAAAGTCGAAAAGGGAGGAACACCTCATTTAATGAAGAAAGGAGCACTTTCCTTAAGGTATACAGTTACTCCTCCAGCTTTCTCCCAGGAGTACCCACGGACACTTCGTGGGGGGGTTGAACCCCCGAGGAATGAGACTGAGGTAACGTACATTCTGTTCGGGACTAAGGTAGCAGGAAACCAGGAGTGGGGAAGGGTTCTGGGACAAGTCGGAAGACATTCCGTCCACAGGAAGTGAGGTCAGTTCGGAGAGGAAAAGGGGAAGGGGACCGTCTGATGGAGGTTAAGAGGTCCCGGAAGAAGGAGTGGAGACGGAAGTGGTAGGAGTAATAATAATATACCGAGTCGTAGAGAGAGTGGTTTCCCTGTCCTCTGTTTTGGACGTATCTAGACCCGTATAGGTAGAAGACAAAGTAAAGTCCATGTTGTGCTACTCCAACCTTTTCAAACAGGGATCTCAGGAACATAAAGAAGGCGAGGGTCACGGTAGAGGGGAAGAAAATAGTTCAGTAAGGGTCGGAATGTACTATGACGATAGTATTCTGGGAATAGAGAAGGGTTTCCTTTCTGTCAAAAGTTATTTGAAAATGAGGTCTGTCCCGATAATGGAGACTTTCTCCCCTGGGTCTTTTCTACTACGAATTAGGTTACCTTTGTAAAGATTCCCAATAGACACCCTGGTATCCTCTCGATTTCCGACCTCCGGGAAGACCGTGGACCTTTTAATGGTACATCGTTGAACGATAAATAAGACAGATATAATAGATATCCGAGGTGGAACTGTTGAAATGAGGTCAGTTTCGTCTTCCGGAAACGGTTTACCCAGAAGGGTACTGGTGATGGTACATTATCCAGAGGTACCGTATTAACTCCGGTAACTCCCACTGTCGTTCACGTTTCTCTCCCTTCTCCCACCTCCGTCTTCCTCCCGATAGTATCCATCATTATCGAAAGTAAGACTAGGGTCCGCGGACGGATGAGAGAACGGAGTAGAAAAAGGACCACGTTCACTTTGACATGTCATTCTTACAGAACCTTGGGGTAAAGGACTATCGGATGGTGCAGTTGACCACCCCGTCATAGAAGATGTACCACGAACCACTCAATTTCGAGAACAATCTATCCCTTCCGTGTCTTTCACGTTAAAATGCACTAACGAGAAGATAGAGGAGAAGGGAAAGAAACCCAACAAACAAACCATATAATTTTAGAGTATTGAACCTTCCTAAGATGTTCACAGTAAAAGTACAGTTACTTATTAGGATTTCGTTCTCGAAGGTTAAATAGGTTTCGAAAAAAAAGTTTTTACTAGGACCTGGGACTTGGCTACATAAGCCCTTCATCTCTTCCATTTCTATATTGACCCGACAAGTATCAAGAAGAGAAAGTCTTCGATCAGGCAATCAGGGGGAGAGGGAAACAGGTAGTTTATTTGAAATACCTAGAAATACCTAGAGGTCTTATTTCGTCTCGTTATTGTGACCTCAAACGGACACGCTGTGAAGAGGATATTAGAAAGAGTCGGTGGATGAATAGAAATAATTGACGTTGTCATCAGAGGTTTGGTAACGGAGTGTGTGAGAGAGAAGTATTCTGGGAAAAATCGTTTGTAAGGTTTGTCCATATACAAACAAATATTTTATACGTGTGTATAATGTAATGATTATATCAGTAATGTAACATTTTATGTGAGTTTTTGTTAAATTTGTAATAAACAATTTTTATATTTTTACTTAATAACAAAAGAAGGACACGGGGTCATTCGACCAAACGTATGGCGACCTTTTGTAACACAATGTCTTTTTGACCCCGATTACAAAACTTAAGGTTCGGGGACTTCTATTACTTGTCCTACAAGTCTTTACACAATAATTAGTTTAGGGTAATATTAATTCAGTCACAATGAGAAGTCCCCACAAACTACTGAACTCTAAAATAGATAATGAGTAGGTGTCACGACTGGAACTGGAAAAGAAAAAGAGATCCCAAGGAGAGACATGAGTTAGTGAATTCAAGAGCTCAAGGAGGAGGTCTAGTTTTGGAGGAGCACTAGGGATATTGTTCCTATTCCCATCCTTTATATCGGTGTCACTTTAGCTCAGACAGACTCCCTCCTCTGAGTCCACAAAGAAGTCCCCACTCATTCCGTGGTCTTTCTGTCAGTTCAAGTCACCATGTTAGTTCCCGGGCTCGTGTTCGGCTTTGTATCTCGGTCTCTGTGTGTGTCCCGGTCTCCGTCCTTCACTCAGCCATTATACCCTACCTAATTATCAAGTCCGTTCCGGTCGATGACTCCGTCTTGGTCGACCGTGTCGTCTCGTCTCTTGTGTCGTCGTTGACACTTATCCGGTCCGTTACCTGGACTGTAACAACTTTTCTTTTACTTCTGGTCCCACTACTTCTGTCTGAGTCGACTCTTTTTACTACTATTGTTCTGTTTTTCTTCAATTAGAAGCTAGGTCCCATCATCTCCCGTCTCTTTCTTATTTTTGTTTTGTTTTGGGACGTCACTCTAAAGGGAAGTCTCGACTTCTACAAACCAACTAAGACAAACTTCTCCTCATCCTCATAGTCTCCATTAAGACTCTCCTCTCATCCCACGGACAACTTGGCGGGGGGGGGTGGGGCGGGTGATCTAATACGAAGTGGGTGATTTCTCCAACTATAATACGTACTTTCTCTCAGTAAACATACCATATCCAGTTTCTACGGTTGTTGGATGTTTAGAGTTTATTTCGAATGATTTTTTCAAAGGTACATCACGACATAAGACACTGATCCTTTCCGACGTTTTCTACCTCGTGGGTTAGGAGATTGCGGAAAGGTCTAAAGGTACTGGTGTTTTACCTTGTAGAGGCGTCTTACCTTTCTCGTTACGCAAGCCTTTAGGTTTGAGAGTAAAACCCTGGAGGGAGGGGATTACTCGATCCGACTGAAAACCGTTTATAAATTGAAAGAAAGCGGAACTGGACGTTCCGAGACTTTACAGATCACGATAAAACCGGTATTTACCACCGATTATCTCTTTACTAAGGACAACCATGTATGTTGGGGTCCAATAAAATCATTCATTGAAAGATCAGTCTCATTAATTTAAATCAAAAGATGGAGGTTCCGATGAAAACCGATCAGTGAAGAATAAAAATAAGTCTATCGAGTAAATTTTTTTTTACATCCACTACGGGTACAAAAAAACTGATAAAAGTCTTTGACCTTTCCTTTATTTTTCTATTTTCGTTTTCCTTTTGTCTGAGACTTTCTCTCATATGATAGATCTGAGCCTTAAAGTCTCTCTCAAATTTACCAAAACGTCTCCCCAACACCGGAAGTTTTGGTCTTCGATCAAAAAAACCAAACGTTACACTCATCAAGTGGTACTTTTTGAGTGAGAATTGAGGAAACCAGCTATAAAAATGATGAAGACGGACGGACATAGAAAACACGTACGAGTGAGCACAGACTCAGAAACACTAGGATGCCTGACATTGAGTGGTTGGAGGAGACAGGTACCCTAAAGGGTCCGTTCTTATGACCTCACTCAACGGTAAAAGAAGAGGTCCCCTAGAAGGGGTGGGTCCCTAGTTTGGACACAGAGGACGTAGAGGACGTAACGTCCTCCTAAGAAATGGTAAACTCAGTGACCCCTTCGCACATGGAGAATAATCGATTTAAGATACCGGAAGTTAAAGTGGTAAATTTATACTGGAGTAACATTTCGTTAATAGGAGGTTAAAAATTTTTACTGGGGATAAAAGTATGAAAATAGACTTTTTGTTATACAAAGACCTGTGGTTTCGTTGACTACTTTGTTTAAATTGAGATCGTTTTTTCCCCCGGAATTGTTTATCATAGTGGTAAGGTGTATCAAATGAAAGATCTTGTAATCTATTCCCTGGTCCTAACTCTTATTTCCCACTTTTTCCCATCCCTCATAATTTTCATAAGGTCATAAGAAAGACCTTTTATCCTTAATCGTCTACAGGTATACTTTCTTGTCTGAGAGACACTCCTGTCAATTTTAAAATCAGTATGGAATTAAATCTAATGAAGTTAGCTAATCTATTAATGTATCGGTTTATGATGATTCGTCTACAAAACTACCAACTCTTTTTAGTATCTCTTGTAAATCTCTATGGTTCCCTTGTAAAGTACGTTGCTACCCGTGTTATTTCCTGTCTTTACCATACTTGGATTTTCTTCGTCTTCTCTAATTCTTCACCGTTCTTATGTATCTGCTTGATATGTCTTTTCTAGAAGTCCTAGGTCTATTGGCGCTACCACACTAGTGAGTGGATCTCGGTCTGTAGGACCTTACGCTTCAGTTCACCCGGAATCCTTCGTAGTGATGGTTGTTTCGATCTCCTCCACTTCCTTAAGGTCGACTGGATAAAGTCTAGGATTTTCTCCTACGACAAAATCACGACGTGAGCTATATGGTCGTTTAAACCTTTGGAGTCGTCACCGGTGTCCTGACCTTTTCCAGTCAAAAGTAAGATTGGAGTTTCTTTCCGTTACGGTTTCTTTCAAGTTTGAAGACGTGTTAACGTGAGTAGAGTGTGCGATCGTTTCATTGTGAGTTTCAAAAGGTTCGGTACGAAGTTGTCATGTACTTGGTTCTTGAAGGTCTACCTTCAAGTTCAACCTAAATCTTTTCCGTCTCCTTGGTCTCTAGTTTAACGGTTGTAGGTAACCTAGTGTCTTTTTCGTTCTTTTAAGGTCTTTTTGTAGATAAAGACGAAATAACTGATGCGGTTTCGGAAACTGTTACACCTAGTGTGTTTGACCTGTTAAGAATTTCTCTACCCTTTTGGTCTGGTGGAATGGACGGAGGACTCCTTAGACATACGTCCAGTTCTTCGTCGTCAATTTTGATCTGTAACTTGTTACCTGCCCAAGGTTTAACCTTTCCTCATGCTGTTCCGACATATCACAGTGGGAGGAATAAATTGAATATACGTCTCATGGAATACGCTTTACGGTCCGACCTACTTCGTCTTCGACCTTAGTTCTAACGCCGCTCTTTACAGTTATTGAAGTCTATACGTTTATTGTGGTGGGAATACGTCTTTCGTTTCTTGATTTCTCAGAGAACTACTTTCACTTTCTACTCACTTTTTAGACCGAATTTTGAGTTGTAAGTCTTTTGATTCTAGTACCGTACGCCACGGTAGTGAAGTACCGTTTATCTACCCCTTTGTCACCTTTGTCACTGTCTGAAAATAAAAGAACCCGAGGTTTTAATGACGTCCACCACTGACGTCGGTACTTTAATTTTCTGTGAATGAGGATCCTTCTTTTCAATACCGGTTGGATCTGTCGTATATATATATATAAAATATTTTATATATATAAAATATATATATATTTTCGGAGAACTACTTTCACTTTCTCCTCTCACTTTTTCAACCGAATTTCGAGTTGTAAGTCTTTTGCTTCTAGTACCGTAGACCAGGGTAGTGAAGTACCCTGTATCTATCCCTTTGTCACCTTTGTCACAGTCTGAAATAAAAACCCCCGAGGTTTTACTGGCGTCTACCACTGACGTCGGTACTTTAATTTTATGCGAATGAGGAACCTTCTTTTCAATACTGGTTGGATCTATCATATAAGTTTTCGTCTCTGTAATGAAACGGCTGATTCCAGGCAGATCAGTTCCGATACCAAAAAGGACACTAGTACATACCTACACTCTCAACCTGACACTTCTTCCGACTCGCGGCTTCTTAACGCACACTTGACACCACAACCTCTTCTGAGAACTCCCAGGGAACCTGACGTTCCTCTAGGTTGGTCAGGTAAGACTTCCTCTAGTTGGGACCCTAAAGAAACCTTCCTTACTACGACTTCGACTTCGAGGTCATGAAACCTGTGGAGAACACTTCTCAACTGAGTAACCTTTTCTGAGACTACGACCCTCCCTAACCCCCGTCCTCCTCTTCCCCTACTGTCCCCTACTCTACCGACCTACCGTAGTGCCTGAGCTACCTGCACTCAGACTCACTGGAGGCCCTCTACCACTACCTGTCCCTCCGGACCGCACGACTAAGTACCCCAGCGTTTCTCAGCCTGTACTGACTCGCTGACTTGACTTGACTATATATATATATATTTTATATATATTGACTGACACATATATATATATATATATAATTTCCTAAGAAAAGGGTACATCAGGTATTACCTCATAACTCATATCAAGGAACACGATATGACATCCAGAAATAATCAACAGATAAAGTATATATAAACCATCACACATATACAGTCAGGGTTAGAAGGTTAAATAGGGAGGTGGACGGGGGTGATGAATATTAAAAAATTTCGGTTAGATCGTGTTAAAGGACCAGTTCATAAATCCTTAGGGACGTAGTCTAGAAAAAATTCTGTGAAATTTAAATGTTCACCAGTCGTCTCACCTGTCTCGTAACGTGATCTTTAATCCGTTAACGTCAAGATCACGGTCAAGACGACAACCAGTGAAACCATGACCCGTCCAGTCAAATAAGACAACTCGGAGACAAAAAGGAAGACATTTTAGTCCTGAACATTTTAGGGAAGGTCGAGATGTAGGTCAGTCAAGATGAACAGACCTGTCAGACTCCTTGGTTTTCGTTTAACATTTCTAAGATTAAGGGTTACGAGAGACGACAAATACTCTCTAATACGTATACTTCTAATACATATTGGGGTAACATCTTCTTTTCAAGATAGATCTGCTCCAGACATCTTGAGAATCCTCACGACGATAACAATACCATTGAAACTTGGTATCACCTTTTTTACCACTGTTTTACGGTATTTGAGAACCTCTTTTCGGAGAAACAAATGGTCACCATTTGTTCATACGGACGTCGATGGATGGTAAGACTTCAACAAAACCGAGACTGACGTTCTGTTTGAAAAACCGGAGGTTGACAAGTGATTCTGAAATTCCGAGTGTTAAGGTTGTATCGGGTCTAGAGCTTTCTCTAAACCCAGGTAGTAAATGAATTTTAAGAGGATACTGGGGTAAAGGAAGACGAATAGAACGAGATTGAGTGAGTATGATCAAACAAAGGGAGGATCGGGTACGGGAGAAGAGAAAAAGGTCGGAGCTGTGTGTTTAAGTTAAAGAAACGGAGGAATAAGATGTTAAAAAGTCAGTGTGAGGACTACTAGTACACTAGTAAAATTTTGAAATAAATGTGACTTATTATGATAATAATCACACACACACTTCAGCGAGTCAGAACAGGCTGAGAAACACTGGGGCACCTGACATCGGGCGGTCCGAGGAGACAGGAACCCTAAGAGGTCCGTTCTTATGACCTCACCCAACGGTAAAGGAAGAGGTCCCGTAGAAGGGTGGGGTCCCTAGTTTGGGCCCAGAGGACGTAACGTCCGTCTGTGAAATAGGAGACTCGGTAGTCCCTTCGGGTGATCATAATCTATTTAATCTTGGTCTGTACCTTGTTACCTGACCAAGTTTTAACCCTGTCCTCATCCAGTTCCGATATACAACAGTGGGACGAATAAATAAATTGAACATACGTCTCATGTATTACACTTTACGTTCCGAGTCACTGTGTGTTCGACCTTAGTTCTAACGGCCCTCTTTACAGTTGTGGAATCTATACGTCTACTATGGTTAAATACCGTCTTTCACTTCTCCTTGATCTCTCGGAGAACTACTTCCACTTTCTTCTCTCACTTTTTCGACCGAATTTTGAGTTGTAAATTTTTTGATTCTAGTACCGTAGACCAAGGTAGTGAAGTACCGTTCATCTACCCCTTTTTTTACCTTTGTCACTGTCTAAAATAAAAGAACCCGAGGTTTTAGTGACACCTACCACTGACGTCGGTACTTTAATTTTCTACGAACGAGGAACCTTCTTTTCCATACTGTTTGGACCTGTCACATAATTTTTCGTCCCTGTAGTCAACCTACCAACCTACCATAGTGGCTGAATTTCCTGTTGTCGTTTGAAACCCTCTATCACTTCTTGTCCCTTCGGACCCACGACATCAGGTACCCCAACGTTCCTCTACCTGTACTAAATCGTTGACTTGTTGTTGTTTTGATCATTATAGTGATGCCCGGTTAGTATTGAAAAGACTAAAAGAATAAGTATTTCTCTAACTACATCTCTATTGATCATAGAGCAAAGTGTTGTAGGACACTAGGATAACACACTTTTTATATAAAAATCAAAAAAAAGACTGTACCTATACGAAACCTTAAAGTAGGAAGAGCGGGTATAAAAGTATAAATAGTATTGTGACCGAATGTGTGATTGTCACTTTATGTCCAAATACAAGATCAAGACATTTTGTTTTAATTCTTTTGAAGTCTTTTAAAGTGTAGCGTAAGGATAAAAATCTAGACTAAAGAGGCACTACCGTATTCTATAAATTTGTACCTTTTACTAACGTCAAAACGGGCCCTTTAGTTTACAAATAAACCATATATGGTATATAAAAGGTATCGATATTATTAACAATTAATCTATAACTGGAAACTTTCTCGTTAGATAAGGTAACAGTAAAAAACGACTAAGGTAAAAGGACAAATAAAGAACTTAAACAAAAGGGAATATGAATAGTGGGACTAATGCAAATGAAAATTCTTAATCTCAACTTAATCCTTAAACCTATTGAGGTTTTTATTTTCAAGAATAAGGAAACTCGACTATATATAATTCTCCTAGTCGTTCCCACCCCCACCCTTCTCTCTCTCTTTTTCATTCTCTGTCTCTCCCTCTCGTCTCCCCCTATTTTCATACAGACATACGACAAAACGTGGACACATGTTCCACCGAGTGAAAGTGAAAGGATGAATGTGTCTGACTCTCGTCCAGGAAGTTAGAGATACTCAGAAATTAGGAAGGTATTCTTAATTTCACATAAACGAAAGATGGAAAATACAAGAAACCTTTTAAAAAAATGGATGGTAATGTCAATAAAACCACAAAAACACAGAAAAAAACAACAACAACTTTATAGTCATCTTCTTTTCCCCTTTAATTTGAAATTTTTCAATGGTCAATATGTATGGATAACATCTTCATATTCTTATATATCCATTTAATCTTTTCTTTTTTTGGAGAAATGGACTTTTCCCTACCAACATGTTGAGACATTTACATAAATTTTAGGAAATTAACATGTGAATTTTACACACCTAGAATACTAGTCATTTACTTGTGAATCATTTCAAAATCTTTAAGGAGACTCAGTGAGTACACTTAGACGTGTGTCCTGTGTCCTGGTAGGAAATTGGTACGAAACGTCGACGGAAAAGAAGGGTTAAGTCGACGTATCGTACTGGTAGAAAGGTCTAGTCAAGTATCAAAGGATAGTATATTAAAATTTACCATCGTACCGAAAATTTTTTCCCGAGAGGGTCACCGAGTCGTCATTTCTTAAATGGACGTCCTCTACGCCCAAACTAGGGACCCACCCCTTCTAGGGAACCTCCTCCCGTACCGTTGGATAAGACCATAGGAACTGACCTTTTAGGGAACCTGTCGTCTCGGACCTCCCGATGTCGGGTATCCCAGTATTCCTCAACCTGTTCTGAATTCACTGACTCGTGTGTGTGTCGTGTACTAAATATTAAACAAATTGGTTACGTAAGGAACTTGTAAACCGTCGATCTAAAACCATATTTAAAGGAATCCAATCAAACGATCTTAATAAAGATGACGACCTATTTCCCATACGAGTAAAATTCTAAAAAGTATGAATATTTAACGGGAGATCTTTTCGATATGAGGATGTTTATAGTAAGATAGAGACAAAGAGAGGGTAGTTTTAGTCATAACAGAGAAGGTAAGACTGCACTTTTACTTTACAACAATAATTAAAGATAGAGTTACTGATTATTTCAATTGGAAAAACTTAGTAAATAACCTGTAAACATAAAGTAAAATACAGTCAGGTAAGGAGTTTGTGTGATCATACACATATCTACGTACAAAGAGTTATTAAATACACTCTAAATATATGTAATTTCTATTTATTACGAAACAGTCCATATAGTTTATAAAAAGGTCAAACATAAAAAATAAATCCTACAACGAAAGTGTCTTCCTTTGAAGTTTAATATATCAGTTTTGATAATTAGAAAACGAAATATCTATAACAACAACCAGGATGAAAACATTCCAAAAAGAGTGAGAGTCTACTAATTTATAAGTGGTTATAAAGAAGACGATTATTAAAAGAAAGTAATATGAATCTATAAATTAAACAGACCTAAAATAAAACTATATACTGTATCTCATTTCTAGATTAAACCGTCTCTCTTACTTATCCTGTTTAATTCAACCCTCGAAATAGAATAAATAACATACGGAAGATTCACAACTTTTGACACAATTTATACACCAAACCAAATCAGTGATCAGCACAGACTGAGAAATGCTGGGGTACCTGACATCGGGTGGTCCGAGGAGACGGGTACCCCAAGAGGTCCGTTCTTATGACCTCACCCAACGGTGACGGAAGAGATCCACAATTTATACATCAAATGTCATTATTGCCGAAGGGACCACCGAGTCCCTTCGAAGACGGACGTTACACCCTCTGGACCCAAGCTAGGGACCCAGTCTCTAGGGGACCTCTTCCTTTACCGTTGGGTGAGGTCATAAGAACGGACCTCTTGGGGTACCTGCCTCCCCAGACCACCCGATGTCAGGTGCCCCAGCGTTTCTCAGCCTGCACCGACTCGTTGAATTGAAAGTTGAAAATGTCATTATTTGTGCTGTTCTAATCAGAGACGGGTTGGCAGATTGAACCCGGAAGGGACCATCGAGTCAGCCATTTCTTAGACGGACGTCACCTGCTCTGAGTCCAAACTAGGGACCCAACCTTCTAGGCGACCTCTTCCCTTGCCGATGGGTGAGGTCATAAGAACGGATCTCTTAAGGTACCCGTCTCCTCAGACCACCCGATGTCATGTACCCCAGGGTTTCCTAACCTGTTACTGACTCACTGATTATAATTGATACATTAAATGGTTGAGTCTCTCTTCTGTTTATAATATGTCTAAACTACTGACGATATTTTTTCACGATTCAAGACTCCGTCACATATCATACACACACAGTCAGTGAGTAAGCACAGGTTGAGAACACTGAGGTACCTGACGTCTGGAGGTCCGAGGAGACAAGTACCCTAAAAAGTCCGTTCCTATGACCTCACCCAACGGTAAAGGAAGAGGTCCCCTAGAAGGACTGAGTCCCTAGTTTAGGACGTAATGTCCGTCTAAGAAATGGGAGACTCGATGGTCCCTTCGATGATCTCACATCATCCATCTGATTGGTTAAAAAGCTATGGATTATTTGACAACTAATATATTTTTTTCTCTGTAAAACTAATCTCATTTCCCGAAGGGAACACCGAGTGTCCCATTTCTTAGACGGACGTTACACCCTCTGGACCCAAACTTGGGACCCACCCTTCTAGAGGACCGTATCTTTTCCCGTTGGGTGAGGTCATAAGAACGGACCTCTTAGGGGTACCTGTCTCTTCGGACCACCCGATATCAGGTACCCCAGCGTTTCTCAACTTGTGGTGACTCACTGATTCGTGTTTCCTTTCAAGTCAAATTTTGTTACTGTTTGGGTACTAGAGTCTCATAGACACCCAGTTTTAGACCCACACTGAATCGACCCAGGATCCAGAGTCCTAGAGAGTGTTCCTAATATGTTCCACAACTGGAACTTGGGTTAACCCTAAAGTAAGGTTAGGGTTTCTTTCCGTTACGGTTTCTTACGAGTTTGATATCGTGTTAACGTGAGTAGAGTGTGCGATCATTTTATTACGAGTTTTAAGAGGTTCGGTCCGGAGTCGTCATGCACTTGACACTTGAAGGTCTACAAGTTCGACCTAAATCTTTTCCGTCTCCTTGGTTTCTAGTTTAACGGTTGTAGACTACCTAGTAGTTTTTTCGTTCTTAAGGTCTTTTTGTAGACGGAATAACTGATACGGTTTCGGAAACTGACACACCTAGTGTTGTTTGACGCCTTTTAAGAAGTTTCTACCCTTATGGTCTGGTGGACTGGACGGAGGACTCTTTGGACATACGTCCAGTCCTTCGTTGTCAATCTTGACCTGAACCTTGTTGCCAGTACCTTGGTTGTCTGACCAAGGTATAGTCCTTTCCTTATACAGTTCCGACACATAACAGTGGGATGAATAAACTGAATATACGTCTCATGTAATACACTTTACGACCCGACCTACTTCGTCTTCGACCTTAACGGCCCTCTTTACAGTTCTTGGAGTCTATACGTTTACTGTGGTGAGAATACGTCTTTCGTTTCTTCTTGATGTCAGAGAACAACTTTCGCTTTCTGACTCTCACTTTTTCGACCGAATTTTGAGTTGTAAGTCTTTTGATTCTAGTACCGTAGACCAGGGTAGTGAAGTACCGTTTATCTACCTCTTTGTCATCTTTGTCACTGTCTGAAATAAAAAACCCGAGGTTTTAATGACGTCCACCACTGACGTCGGTACTTTAATTTTCTGTAAACAAAGAACATTCTTTTTAATACTGGTCGGATCTGTCGTATAATTTTTCGTCTCTACAATGAAACGATTGTTTTCAGACAGAGCAGTTTCGATAACAAAAAGGTTATCAGTACATACCCACACTTTCAACCTGATATTTCTTTCGACTCACGTCTTCTTAACTACGAAAACTTAACACCACAACCTCTTCTGAGAACTCTCAGGGAACCTGACGTTCCTCTAGTTTCGTCAGGTAGGATTTCCTTTAGTCAGGACTTATAAGTAACCTTCCTAACTACGATGTCGACTTTGAGGTTATGAAACCGGTGGACTACACTTCTCGACTGAGTAAACTTTTCTAGGACTACGACCCTCCCAAACTCCCGTCCTCTTCCCCTGTTGTCTCCTACTCTACCAACCTACCGTAGTGGTTGAGTTACCTGTACCCAAACCCACCTGAGACCCTCAACCACTACCTGTCCCTCCGGATCACACGACGCCAAGTACTCCAGCGTTTCTCAGCTTGTGTTGACTTGTTTACTTGGCTTGACTTGACTATGTGATACTTAAAAGACCAACCATATATGAAGGACGGATATATTTTTAATTATAATAACACTAAATTAATAAGTGGCTCCTAATTAATGTAAAACGTGTCCTTTTCAACTTCTACTAATCCTACCCGACTTCAACTTTATTAAATATTTGAACTCAAAGAGAAAGTTTGTATAGTACCAATATCGAAGTTTAACAAAAGGTAAAAGAAGAAGGGAAGGGTTGTGTGTATGATGTAACACTTATATGAGAAACCTGTCAGTTCGTTACACCATCGAGACTTGAATCGGTGTGTTCATGAGTGTGTGTTTATGTGTGTTAGTAGAATAATAAGTTTAGGTTACAACACTCGAAATAAAAATTGAGTCCTTTAAGTTAAAAATTTAATATAAATTAGAAACCGTCTATGGTTTTTAGACTCTGACCTTAAACTGACAGTTATAATCTGAAACTTTCACTATCGGAATCGATTCACGTATATAAAAGTAGTACCTGTTGTAACGGAGGTTCTCCTGTCTTTAACCAAGAAACCACGTACACACACACTTTTTTTATGAGAAAATTTCATACTTCATATCCAGATTATGTAATGTATTTATCTATATATCATAAAGACACCAAAATTTTAAAGTACTCCCTTTACAAATCCTAATTTTCCATACTTTTCAAAGGAAGTCAAGTCAAGTCAAGTCAAGTCAAGTCAAGTCAGCGAGTCAGCACAGACTGAGAAACGTTGAGGTACTTAGCGTCGTGCGGTCCGGAGGGACAGGTAGTGGTAGAGGGTCTCAAGTGAGTCTGAGTACAGGTAGCTCAGACACTACGGTAGGTCGGTAGAGTAGGACCCAGCAGGGGAAGAGGAGGACGGGGGTTAGGGAGGGTCGTAGTCTCAGAAAAGGTTACTCAGTTGAGAAGCGTACTCCACAGGTTTCATGACCTCAAAGTCGAAATCGTAGTAAGAAAGGTTTCTTTAGGGTCCCAACTAGAGGAAGTCTTACCTGACCAACCTAGAGGAACGTCAGGTTCCCTGGGAGTTCTCAGAAGAGGTTGTGGTGTCAAGTTTTCGTAGT